>CAEGAE010033435.1:0-19337 GCA_903067095.1 Girardinus metallicus | reverse complement strand
TTGATTGATTGATTGATTGATTGATTGATTGATTGATTGATTGATTGATTGATTGATTGATTGATTGATTGATTGATCTGCAACCAGCAGAGCTGAGATTCAGGAAGCTGCTCAGAGAAACATGAGGAGGATGTCAGGCTCAATAGAACAAGAAAAGATCAGAGATATTCACTCCATCTGACATGAAGACGGACGGATGATGGACGGATGATGGACAGATGATGGACGGATGATGAATGATGGACGTATGACGGATGATGGACAGATGATGGACGTATGACGGACAGATGATGGACGGATGAATGGATGGATGGATGACGGATGATGGACGGATGATGGATGGACGGATGACGGATGATGGACGGATGATGGACGGATGGATGGATGGATGATGGACGGATGATGGACGATGGATGGATGATGGACGGATGATGGACAGATGATGGACGGATGATGGACAGATGATGGACGGATGACGGATGATGGAGGGAGTCCACTGAGCATGCTCAGACCAGCAGGACCTCCTCCTGTCCAATCCCAAACGTTTCCTCTCCTGCAGAACATCCGTCGCTCTCATGGGACCCCAGACCTCCCGTTCAGCTGTGGACTCACTGGTTCTACTGGTTCTACTGGTCTGTGTTCTACAGCGTCGTGGCTTCGGTGGTGAAACATCAGCGCCAACAGGGACGCCGTCCTCGGATCCGAGGCTCTGCGGTGGCGTTGACGCTCCACGGATCAGAGGATGCGGTCTTTGAGCAGAGAGAATAAAACATGGCCGCCGCGTTTCCTCCGGAGGTTTTTATTCCAGGATGATGAAAACATGAAGGCAGAGACTCACAGTCCCAAACCGAACCAGGACTCTGTTCTCACCCGGTTAGTTTTTAGTCAGAACCGACAGCTGATCAGCGATTACCGGATCGGAGTCAGAACCGCTGTGAGGCGAGCGGCGATCAGCCGGCCTCGTCTCAAACTCACATCTGATGAGAATAAACGCTTCCCTCGCGTCACGCAGCCGCGGATGGAGGTCAAAATCTACACTTCAAAGCTTACAAACATATTCTGATACCTGAATTTACTCGCAGGATTTTCTATTTTTACAGTGTGTCAGGTTATTATGCCAGGAAAGATTCACAAAATGCATAAAGATTAGATTTCAGACGAACGCTTTGGCTCTTCAGCGAGACATCACGGCTGTCAACGTGTCAGGAAAAATGAAACCAATAAAGATTCATGGAAGATTTCTGCAGAAACACGTCAGTGTGTTTTAGCAGAAACCAAAAGGTTTATTTTTATACAGAGAAGAAGAAACAGTTTAGAAAAAAGACCTGGCCGAAAGATCCAACCGAGACCACGTCAGACCTCCTGAACCGGGTCAAAACCACCCGGACTGGGTCAAAACCACCCGAACCGGGTCAAAACCACCCGAACCGGGTCAAAACCGGATCATAACCACCCGAATCGGGTCAAAACCGGATCAAAACCACCCGAACCGGGTCAAAACCTCCCGGACCGGGTCAAAACCGGGTCAAAACCACCCGAACCGGGTCAAAACCGGGTCAAAACCACCCGGACCGGGTCAAAACCAGGTCAAAACCACCCGGACCGGGTCAAAACCACCCGAACCGGGTCAAAACCACCCGAACCAGGTCAAAACCTGGTCAAAACCACCTGAACCGGGTCAAGAACAGAAACCACCAGAGTGTTGGATCACCGCCGGCTGGAGCTGCCGATTCACATGCTAACATCTCAAAAACAAAACGTCTGTTTCTGACCAGACTGACCTGAAGAATCACTTTGGACGTGTGGAGAGAAACGCTGCAGCTCAGGGAACCAGAGGAGGGGACCTGACATCGGGTCAGTTCTTGTCTCTGTTCTTGTCTCTGTTTGCTCACTTTGAAAATGTTCAGCTCAACTCACCTTTCTGTCATGTTTTTACAGGATTTATTTTAATATTGAATTTAGCGCTTTAGCTTTATCTCCCGCCAAAAACCTGTTGGTGCAGAGCGTTAGCATTAGCGCAACTAACTTTCTAGACTCTTAGGAGACTAAGAGCTGTCCAGAGACAGAAATCACCTTTTATCTGAGATTGTGATCGGAGGCTGCAGGCCGCGCTCTGCCGCTTCACGCTGACAATCAGTCTGAAGAGTTTCCTCTGCACTGCTGGTGCAGCAGGAAGTGAGCAGCTCAGCGGCGCGTTCGCTCTGCAGGGGGCTGCAGGCTAATCCAGCCTTCACAGAGCTGCAGATGAAAGCACAGCCACTCTCCTTCAACCTGAACTATACTCTGACAGATGCATGCTGGGAAATCTGCTGGTTAACGCAACTCTGAGACTCAAGTAAAGAGCTCAGCTAACAGCCTAAACAAATCCTGAAGCTCATCTAGTTTACATAACAGAGAAATATTTGATTTTTCCATCTTCACTGCAGCAGCAAACCAGCAGGTTTCATTCAGAGCCTCGGCAGGAACTCGACTTTTCATTGCTGCTCACAGAAAAATGACTCTGGAGACCCGAGGCAACATCTCAGCAAAACAGATAAACACAAATCATTTCAACTCCAAAACATAAACACAGCTCAACGAGGGCTTTGTGTTTTCTTTTGCAAACATTAAATCAGGTAAAAACTCTGAATGTTATTTTATAAAATCGCAGCGTCATCAAAACATTTTTCGCATTTGAATCCTGAATTAGTTCATATCTGACGTTTTTGTTTAGTTCCATAAATAACCGGCCAGAATCACAGATTTTAAAACATTTGCAATAAAAACTTTTTCTTCCAGAAGCTGCAGGATGTAAATCTGAACAGAAACTGGAAACGATGATGATGAAGTGGTGAAATCAGTCTGAGTCAGTGAACGCATCACATCCCGACCGGCCGCTCCTGGTCCGACTCCACGTCCAAACAGAACCGGGTCAGAACCGGGCCAGAAGCTGCAGTCAGTGCTCCATTAAAGGCTGCTGCTGCTAGCCGTTAGCTTAGCCGTTAGCTTAGCTGTTAGCTCCCTTCATCTGCTGACCTCCTGTCGTTCTCTGCAACTTTACATCCATCCACAAACGGCGGCCATCTTTACTGCTGTTAATCAAGCGTTGCTGGGCAACAGCAACGTTCTTCTTCTGCGCATACGTCTTGCTCTGGGGTTTCATACGTTTCACACAGAAGTCTGACTGCGGTCACATTTAACTAGTAGAATCAACAAAAAAAAAAAAAAAACAATTGTTGATGAAACTTGTCGTCTCCATCAATCGTTGGATCAACCTCAACAATCCAGCAAGACGCACAAGGAAAACCTCGACCTTTTGACCTCAGTCAAGCTAAACTGTTAACCTGGTAGAGACTAAAACATAAATATGTAGATATTTATTATCAGCAGCTCCTGGTTCTAATCACTGCTTTGGTTCCTCATCCTGTCCTGCATCTGAACCAGAACCGTTCTCCTGGTTCCTTCCTCTCTTCCATATGCTGGAAACGGAACCGGAATGATTTCAGCTGCAGTTTGTCCAAGTAAACCCAGACCTGCACCTTTAAAAACCTGCACCTTTAAAAACCTGCAGCTTTAAAAACCTGCACCTTTAAAAACCTGGACTTTTAAAAACCTGCACCTTTAAAAACCTGCAGCTTTAAAAACCTGGACTTTTAAAAACCTGCAGCTTTAAAAACCTGCATCTTTAAAAACCTGCACCTTTAAAAACCTGGACTTTTAAAAACCTGGACCTTTAAAAACCTGCAGCTTTAAAAACCTGCACCTTTAAAAACCTGCAGATTTAAAAACCTGCAGCTTTAAAAACCTGCACCTTTAAAAACCTGCACCTTTAAAAACCTGCATCTCTCCCCAGTTCTCTGTCAGGCGGCTCTTCACGGCACCAACAGGACGCCTAATGTGACCCGTTCGCTGCGTTTCACCGCTGAGCAGAAAAGGTCCACTTGTTTGTCAGGCTGTGACAACATGACACACACTCCTACACACACACACACTAACCTGCATCAGGTATGCAGCAGCAGTGAGCCCATAATCATCCAGACGGAGCAGAACCCCTGAACCCCGCGGCCCGACCCTGACAGCTCCAACCTCTCAGGATAAAAATAGTAAATCTGCCAATTAGATTCTGCTCAGAGAGGCGAGCGCCGCTTTGACTTCTGAACCGAGTCTCGGCTGAATGTGGATCAGGACGGATTCAAATACAGGAACATTTCTCTTCCCTGAAGGAAACTGGATGATTCACAAACCCACAAAAAAAAAACAAATCCAGTTTTTACAGACAGGAAAACATTAACGCTTCCTGTCAAACCCAAAAGATAAAATGTAAAATCTTCTCAGTGATCCTGGTGTGTTGGAAACGCCACCTGGCTCTGAGCTCCTCCAGGTGGAGGCGGCGGTGCGTTCACTGACCTGATGAAGAACGCGGCCGCAGCAGACGGAGCCTGGCCGGTTTGGGTGGCGATGCTGTGGGCCGCTGGTTTCACTGGGACGTCCTGGGTCGTCATGGAGACACGGCTCTGGCCCGACGTCGAACCCTGAAGGGAGAGAAGAGGAAACGTCGTTCCTGATGTTCACAACATTCTGGGAAAGACGAAGACTCTGGAGGCCCAGCAACAGGAAACGCATCAGCAACAGGAAACGCTCATTAACCAATCAACTCGGGTCATAATCTGGATCTGATCACTAATCATCTGTTTCCATCTTATTCTGGTTCAATGCTGAGAACAAACATCAGAGCTGCTGGTCAAGATGTTTCTGTAGAAAACGACAGGTGAGTTTTAACGCAACGCCAAAACATCAACAACGACCTAAAGAGGCAACTGAGCTGCCCAACAACCCGGGAAGGGTCATAAGGTCGTCTCCATGTAGGAAAATGCAGAATGACTGTGGCTGTCTGGAAGGAGACTGGCGTCCGATTAGCAGCTGTCCAGCACGGTGGAGGCGGTATGATGACTGGTCGGCAGCCTGTGGTCGCTGAATCCTGCAGGATCTCCTCTGTCTAATAAATTATTCATCTGATGGTCATGAACAGAGCAGCTGCAAAATGACAGACTGAAGTTGTTCTAATGGTCTAGTCAAAGTCCAGACCTCAAACTAATTAAAATGATGTGGTGGAACCTCAGAGCTCAGATAATCCTAATCTCTGAATTTATTCCATTTCTTCTCCTGCTGCTCTCCAGTTTGTTATTTCAACTGTCAACTTTTAGTTTTGTCAGTTTTTTCTCTCCGTAGAAGCTCCACCTGGCGTGGCGTTCTGATTGGCTGTGGTTACTTCCTGGAGGAGGGACTCGGCTGACATGATGCTGCCATCGCCGACCCGTTCTCTCCTGCTGTTAAACCTTTGACCTCATGAACACAGAAAGTTCTCCTGGTTCGGTTCTTCTGCAAAGTTCTGGTTCTGCTGGAGGTTTCTTCCTGTTACAGGAGAGTCTTTCCTCTCCACCGTCGCCCCCTGCTGGTCAGGATGAGTAACTGGTTCGATCTGACCTGCTGGTTTTCCTGGGACAGAAGCTGTTTCTTCTGTAACGTTTCTGTTTTGGGTTTTGTTTCCTTCCTGCTCGTCTCCGTTTCTCTCCTGAGGTTCTGGTAAATAAACGTTTTCATGTTTCCGGGCCTCCGGTTCTGCTCGGTTCTGGTGGGTTGTTACGGCAGCAGGAAGCAGCCAGCAGGCGACGCGCTCGGCCGGCTAACAGGATTACAGAGAGAGCCGGCGGCGCGGCCGACCCGCAGCCAGAACCGGAACCAGAACCACAGCTCATCTCAAACGTCTCTCTGCTCTGCTCCGATCGGGCCATCGGAACCGGTTCTCTGAGTTTCAGGGTGAAACGGCTCAGACTGGCAGCTCCTCCTCCTCCTCCTCCTCCTCCTCCTCCTCCTCCTCCTCCTCCTCCTCCTCCTCCTCCTTCTCCTCCTTCTCCTCCTTCTCCTCCTTCTCCTCCTTCTCCTCCTCCTCTCTGCGGGTTCGTTTTCATCTCCGGCCTCCAAACCTGCTCCTCATCCCGGAAGCAGCCGCTGAGACGCTGAGATAAGCAGCAGCGCCGTGGAAAAAGGACAAACATGAATGAGTGACAGACGGAGTCGAATCGGGAGAAAATGGCCTCATGGCTCCTTCAGTTTCTGTCACTAAAAGCCAAAGGACAGGCAGAGACTCTTCTTAAAGGGCGTCTCTTATCTCACAGCGGACAGCCGCTCGGCGGCATTCAGGCAGCGACTCCTGTCTCAGTGTCTGCTTCACAGCCGCCGGCGGCCGGATCCGTTCCTGTGGATGTGGTGGAGATAATGAGGCTTTTCAAACTCCGGCTTTAAAATACAAAGAGAAACA
This sequence comes from Girardinus metallicus, assembly GCA_903067095.1. Lineage (NCBI taxonomy): Eukaryota > Metazoa > Chordata > Actinopteri > Cyprinodontiformes > Poeciliidae > Girardinus > Girardinus metallicus. Next base: position 13,039 of record CAEGAE010033435.1, on the reverse strand, counting down.
TGAGGAAATTAGAATAAAACAGGTTTTTCTGCAGCAGAACGAGATTGTTCAGTCAGGAGAAGCAAACCGACGCTAAGCTACTTAAAGGTGCACCATGTAGAAAACACTGACCTCCGGTGGTCAGACTGGGCATTGCAACCCTGACAAACAGGAAATGATCTTTAAAGCATCTGAATTATTCAAACCAAATGAACTTCAGCTCAGCTTTCAGATTTCTTTAAGGTTTACAGTAAAGAAACAGAATCTGTTGGTTTTTACAGAAACGTTTTTCTGAATCAGGTCGAAAACCAGCAGAGGAAACCCAACAGAACCGCCAGCCGGGTTCTGACGTCTGCAGGCGCCCAAATCGATCAATCCCAGCCAATCGCTGATCATTGTGGGGCGTCGATGTAGAACAGGGTGTCAGACTCCAGTCCTGCAGGTTTCAGACTAAACTCTGGACTGTGTAGATGAGTCCAGAACCTCAGTGACCTGATTATTCCATTCAGGTGTGCAGCAGAGGCTCATCTACAGATTTCAGGGCCGGGGCCCCCCAGGACTGGAGTTGGACACTGTGCTCCAGAGGAAGTCCTGAACTTTACTCTGTAATTAATAAAATCCTCTCACTGTTTCCGGCTGAAGTTCAGGTCTGCAGCATGAGACCCTCCAGACTCCCTCCAGGTAGTTATGAGCGTTCAGCGGCGTGACCGTGGCGAGCCCTTTGGCTCCGCCCCCTCCCAGGTAGGTGCTGTGCACGCCGCCCCACGGAGCTCCGCCCCCCTGCTGCTCCTCCTGCATCCATCTCTGCTGCTTCACCGGCAGCTCCTCCGCCTCCCAGGGGGCCGACGCGGCGGCGGGGAGCGGCGCCATCTCCGCGCTGACGCCCAGAGCCCGACGCAGAGCCAGACGCCTCAGCTGCTGGTAGGCGGCGCCGCAGACGCTGCAGCGGCCGTCGCAGGGAGCATGGCGGCCGCGGTGAGGCCACTGCAGGCGGTGCAGCTTATCGAAGACGAAGGAGGCGTAGGCGGGGTCCTGAGGGGACACAGCAGATTTTATGTTCTTAAGACAAACATTTAGTTCTGCAGCTGGAGACGTGAAGGAAATCAGTGAAAATACATCTGGAAGTTAATATGACAGAACAATGAACAGAAAGCAAGAGAAGCAGGAAACTGAGTTTATAACTAGAAGGAAAATCTCAGCATCAACATCCAGCATCTGAGAATCATCATGTGAACAGATCAGGTTTCATCCTGTGAACAGATCCGGTTTCATCATGTGAACAGATCAGGTTTCATCATGTGAACAAATCAGGTTTCATCATGTGAACAGATCAGGTTTCATCATGTGAACAGATCAGGTTTCATCATGTGAACAGATTCGGTTTCATCATGTGAACAGATCCGGTTTCATCATGTGAACAGATCAGGTTTCATCATGTGAACAGATCAGGTTTCATCATGTGAACAGATTCGGTTTCATCATGTGAACAGATCCGGTTTCATCATGTGAACAGATCAGGTTTCATCATGTGAACAGATCAGGTTTCATCATGTGAACAGATTCGGTTTCATCATGTGAACAGATCAGGTTTCATCATGTGAACAGAAGGTTTTCCTCTCCACAGTCGCCACATGCCTGTTCACACTGCAAGAACACAAAGTCTCACCAAGTATTTTTCTTTTTTGAAAATATCTTAATACACTTATAGGAACAAAACACAGGAACTTATTTAAAAGTCAATAATTAATTTATCTTGACGAAAAATTTCTAGTTCAACTGGTAGATTCTATTTACGACAGAAACTTTTTATCAATATTAAGAAACGATGTATTAAAACAAACTGCTACAACATGCTGAAAAGTTACTGGTACTGAAATATTTGCTCCAGAAATACTGAGATTTTGGTTTTGCATCATTATTTTAGTGAGAAGAAAGCAGAGCAGTGAATCTGTGGGGTGTGAATATCTCTACATGGTTGTTCCCAGTTTTTCTGACCGGCTGAACGTCTGCTCTCCTCCTGCAGCAGCTGCTCCGGTTTTTATCCACTTTTATGTTTTCTGCACAGCAGCTGCTGCGCCTGAGGAGAGCCGCAGCTCCGGTGCAGCCGCCGCAGCCGGACGTAAAGCCGTCAGCGGCTGAAGAGGAGCTGCAGATCTACAGCCGGGCGTGTGCGCCGGCTCTGACCTCCAGTCCACACGCGGCAGCCCAGGTCACAACAAGTGTCAGGGTGAAATAACTTCAGAGGCAGCAGCAGGCGGAGGCAGCAGACGGTGACCTGCAGATCCACAGGCTTTTATTCTCCAGCTTCTGGAGACTTTGACTCCAACTGGCAGCTCGGTTAACCTCTGACCTGCAGACGCCGAGCGGCTGCCTTTAATAAAACACCAGGAGAGAGTTTGATTTAACCGAGTCTCAGCTTCTGCTCCTCCTTCATCCAAACATTAAAGACCCTCAATAAACACGGCAAATAAATTCAGAGACAGGATGAAAACAAAAGACAACTTTAATTTCTAGCTAAAGTTTCTGGACTTTAAGGGGGTTAAAGTCAACCTGCCTCTGTCTGCTGACTGACAGGAGACCAATCCAGCTTCACATGGAGAAACTTCAGGATTTAAGAAATGATTTCTGATGTTAAAGTTAGAAAACGTTTAAACCTGATTTAAACTCAGTTCTGTGTTTTCAGAACCAGCTGAATCCGTTCTGAAAACAGACGATTGACTCAGGTTTCATCAGAGGTTTGATGCTGAAGTCAAAGCGCCGCCGCGTCGTTCTGCTCGGACGGTTTTATCTCTGAACGCTCAGCAACACGACTTCAGGAGGAGAAGGTCCTGAAAACGCTGCAGAAACATTTCATATCTGGTGACATTTTCTGTCTTTTAATTTAGTCATCAAAAAATAAGAAAATGTTTTAATCTCATTCATTTCTGACTTTTGAGGAAGAAAAGCACATTCCTTAGGAAAACTGATGAAACTGAACTATTGTACTGATTCCAACATATTTACATCGTCATAAATCACAGAAATGTTCACTAATCAATGAAATGTAATTATTTAGATGTTAAGTAGTTTGTCGATATTCATGCTTGCATATATTCAGCAGACCCAAAATCCACATTATTCAGATTTTTCTATAGAACATTTCCAAAATATTCTAAATAAAATGCAGAGTTTCATGAACTCTAATGTCGAGCCCAGAAGACTCTTCAAAATAAAAGCCTGTCCTGTGCAGCCAGTAGAGAAACCAGCTGCAGACTGAAAACCTGATCAGAACCAGACTGATCAGAACCGGACTGATCAGAACCGGACTGATCAGAACCAGTCTGATTCTGATCAGAACCGGACTGATCAGAACCAGACTGATCAGAACCGGACTGATCAGAACCGGACTGGTTCTGATGATGAACGAAACAGAAACAAAGTTCAAACATTTCCAGTTTTACCTCTGATTCCTTCGTCTGTTCGGTCCTGAAGCTTCAGCAGCTCTGAGCAGAACCTCCGACCCAAAGCTTTAAATCTGGCCATTCATCCCAGGACAGCGGGCCGGGGGGGCTGCGGGGGGGCAGCGGCCAGCTGTGACCCTGCAGACACCGTGACATCACTTCCTGTCCCGCCTCCACAGGGTTTGAACCCGACGCCGGCGAGTCGAGTGAGGCGGAAATCTCAGGAAGTCCAGTCGGTTCTGCTCAGACGGTTTCTGGGCCAACGCGTTAGAAAACCTTTGACTAGGCCATCTGAGGTTGATTTCAGAGAAGGGGTGTCAAAACTTTCTGTCATCCATCCATCAGTCAAGCCGTTTCATTCCAGGGTTTTGTCCTGTGGCACATCTAAAACCTGCAGGACAGCAGCCTGGAGGACTGGACACCCTGATCCAGAGACACAGAGGTCAGAGGTCAGAGACTCGTCCTGGGACGGTTCCGCTCCGGTTGGCCTGGTTCTGGACCGGCTGACTGGCAGCAGCGGAAATGAAAGTGACAAAACGCTAATGAAGAGTCTGAAGCTTCCTGAAGGCTGAACCCAACAACACACACTCACACACACACACACACACACTCATCTGGAGGTCATTACGTCTGAACAGAACCGGTTCTGTTCGCTTCTGATGGAAACATTTTTGAAGATTAATTTGATTTGTGGAAGAAAAATAAATCTGAGGTAAATATCTGCAGTTATCAAATGTTCACACTTCAGGATGTCAGATCTCCATCAGTTCCCAAACAGATTCACTCATTTCTGCAGCAGGAATCCGTGGAGTTGGGAGATCGGTTCTGGTCGGGTCCATCTCAGCTCAGACTCATTCATTCAGTTTAACTACAGGAACGAACGTCAGCAGCGTTTCCTGGGATGTAACATGTTTTCCTCCTCAGGAAGGAAAGTTTACTGAGAACAGATAAATTAACTCCCATTAAAACTGATTTCTGTTGTGCAAAAGATTATTTTTAATAAATTCAGCTTTAAATAAAAAAAAAAAAATCTTTCTGATTAGCAGAAAAAACAAAATCAGAGAGAAGAAATCGTTTTTATTCTACTGATTTCTGTTACAGAGAGAGAGAGAGAGAGAGAGACACACCGGTGCATGCTAACGATGCTAACGAGGGCTTTAAGGTGCTTGAAGGAGCTGCATTCGCTCCCTCGGCTCTAATTATCTCGTTAATCACCGGCGGAGCGGCGAGGCGGCGAGGCGGAGCGGCGAGGCGGAGCGGCGAGGCGGCGCGGCGCCTTTCATCGAAACGCTTCCAGCAACCAAATCAGATTCGACTGAAATGAAAACTCAGATTAAGATTCAGACTCGGATGTTTCCCACCAATAACAGGAAATCCTGCAGCAGCTTCTCATTTTCAAAGGAGAAAAACGAGTCGGATCCCAGCAATAAAACAGAAATCAATAAACCTGAAGAAAAATAAAGAATAAAACAGGAAGTGACTTTTATAAAAATCTCGTTTATTTTCTGAAACGTTTTTTCTTTTCTGTCCCTAAAAACTGTCTGATTTCTTTAAATGTACTCAGATATTTATACTAGAAACTGTTTTTGCAGAGTTCTGAAAAGACAGAAAGTCAAATATAAATAGGAAAAGGTAAAGGTCTGGACTTTGACTAGGCCATTGCAGCAAACTGATTTATTTTTATCCATCAATTCTTTTGTGTATTTGCTTCTTTGTCCTGTTGACCCAGTTTGGTCCAAACTTTGGGTTCTGCTATTTAAAGAAAAGCCCACATCATCACTCTGCCACCACCGTGTTTGCCAGTCATTATGAGCTGATGGAAACATCAGCCACGCCGCCGCCGGGGCCACGCCGCCACATCGCTGATTAAAACAGGCTGACAGGAGTAACAGGAAGCAGCTCCTGAGGTTTGATTCCTTTTGCTTTAAGGGAAACAAACTGAGCTACAGCAGGGAGGGACACCCAGGACAAACGGAGGTGAAGGTTGCTGGTCAACGAGGCTGAAATAAATCCTGATTCTCTGGAGGGAAAACTCAGTTTTTATTCCTCTGGGTGACAATCTACTTATTCTGTCCTCTACAGGCTCCTGTAGTCGTTCCTGTGACCCTAAAACGTCAAAGCTGAAGTTTCCAGAGGTCATTTTTAAATAAAACGTCCAAATGATTAATGTTCCCGCAGAACCAGGAGCGGTTCTGTTCAGACCTGACGGGGCAACAAGAACCCAGAGAACAGAGACACTCAGATGGGTTTAGTCCGGTTCTGATGGCCGTGTGTCTTCAGAACCGATCGTCCTGACGGACTCTGCGCTCGTTATCGTAGCGAGGAGAGACCCGGCGGCGGTACGCGGTCGGGCTGAAGCTGATCCGCTCCGGCGGAGGAACGATCGATGATCACAGAGTCGTTACAGTTCAGAGGTTTAACTTTGTGATAAATTATTCTTGAACATCATGATGGAGAAGTTCTGCTGGCTCTGATTTCTTCTTTTCCTCAACTTTTGTTCTTCGTTTGCTGGTCGAATCGTTTCAGTCGTTATTCCCTCTGCAGCTGGACGGATTCCTGATTTCACGTTTCCAATTCCAGAAAGACTAAGAGCAGAACGACTCCGACGTATTTAAACTCAACCGAACAGGTTTGGTAAAAAGCTGAGTAACTGATCAAAGCATCAACCACTTAATATTTATTTGGCCGATCGACACACAGAACAAAATATAAAGTTACGTGGGAATTTTGGTGTTTTAAGAACCAAACTGAAAACAATCGATTTTGTAACATAACTACATAAGAACAAAATCAGCCAAATAAAAAATTTTTCCAAATCAATTTCTTTCAATTTTCAAACTTATGAAACTTAAAAACAAAAAAACTTCAGCTGTCTGTCTGGTGAACTTTTGGTTAAAATATGAATATTTTATCAAGAAAGTCCTGAAGTTTTACTCAAGTAAAAAGTAGAAATACTTTATCATGAAATTACTCTAGTAAAAGAAGATTGTAGTAGAAATAGTTCTAAAAGTACGTACTTTCCAAAAACTACTGAAGTAAATGCAACTGGTTAATACCCAACTCACTTTCAGACGGTTCTATGTAACCATGGCAACAAGGTTTAATTTTTACTACAGGAAACAGTTGATCAGCGTCTCAAAAGCTCAAATAACTCAAAGAGTCGGAAGTGAAGCTGCAGATCAGGAAGAGGAAGCAAGAAGAAGTTCAACCTCCTGCATCCTTCATAGCAGACACATCCCCTACTCCAACATCTCTGGTTCCTGACCATGAAGACATGCAGGAGGATGAGATGAGTTTCACCAGAGATTTAACATGGAGAAAGCAAACGAGGCGCATTAGCAGTCGGCAGCTGTTGCTTTTATGTTATTTTGCAGGAAGGAGAGGAAAAAGCACCAACCTGGTTTAAAACTTTTGCACAGATCTGTCTGTGTTCTAACAGTTACAGCAGATCCGTCCTTTAGAGCAACATGACCAGGAAGCTGCTCTGCTGGTTTAAACTGAGTCAGCGTGACCTTCAGCTGCAGCTAATTACAGGCTTTACTTTAATTAGACCGCGACACATGAGTGGATTCACCATCAGCAGAGAGATGAAGACGGACAGCAGGAAGGAGGGGAGCCGAGAGGACGTCCATCCGTCCATCGTTCCATCCATCGGTCCGTCCGTCCGTCCGTCCGTCCGTCCGTCCGTCCATCCGTCCGTCCGTCCATCTGTCCATCCATCGGTCCGTCCGTCAGTCTGTCCATCGGTCCGTCTGTCTGTCCGTCCGAGATGCTTTAACCATTCTGGAGCAAAACGTTTCAACTACAACAAGGAGAACAGAACGATAACCGACCCGGTGACTCCTCATTCGGGTCATTCGGTGCTGACGACGCTGTTCTTTAGGACTCTTACTGCAACTAAACTGAGTCCGTCACTCCTAGGTCAAAGGTCGCTCCAGGGGTTTCATTGCTTTCTCCTTTTCTCTTCCGGATGATAAAAACAAACCAGTCAGTGCCTCAGCGTGGAGATCATGGCGGTCAGAAGGAAAACCCTCCTGACGAGTCTGGACGTTGGGTGGCTGATGCGTCTCCTAAATGTCCCATGAAGGACAGAGATGCTCCTGTGGATCAGCGACGTTTTGAGGTGTAGAGGAACTCTGAGAAGAACGACCAGGAAGAGTCTTCCAGCTTTTGGAGACCAACTGAATAATCTCTGGGGATTTTCATGGGTTTCATTAAGTAGATCTGATCTTCAGTCATGTTGCTGTTCAGGAGCGTCGGAGTTACTGAATCAGTCACTCTCTCATCACTCAAACTGTGCTGACATCCTTACGGTCCCTGGACTCTTCTTCTACTTATACAGGTCATAAAATATCAGCATTGTTTAGCTTGGGCTTGGTCTGACTCAGAACGATACCTGGACTAGATAGCAAGAGTAAAACCAGGCTCAGGTTTGGTTCTCTGAAGGAGGTTTTGGTATCAGTTATAGGTTTTGGTACCTATAACTGATAAATAATCAGTTATAGGTGCCTTCTTCAGCAGGATGGAAGGAAAGTCTACCAATGGAATCATGCTTTACATGATAGATTAAAGGTTCACGTCTGAAGTCTTGATGCTAGTAAAGATTGAGTTTTTTTTTGGTTAAAGCTCCATCTAGTGGAGCAGAGAGGAACTCCACTACATGGTGAGATGTACTTAGATGCTCCAGGCTTTGCAGAGTCACTAGTGGAGCAAACTCTATCTAAGCTCTTTCTCCACAGCTAATGCATTTTTCTTTATAAAAGGCAGCTTGACCTTCCTGTGTGTCAACAGGAAGCTCTGCAGTGAGACTGGATGGTATTTCCAGTCAGGAAACCAGTTTTAATGAGTCAGTTGACATTTAAACTGTTTCTTTTCCCACTTTAAGCTGAATCCAAACCAGGATGATGGAAGAGCCTGAAAGAATCCAGTAAATGAAGCTAAATGTTATCTCTGCAGCCCACTGAAGTGTGAGCAGCACAGCGAGCAGCTCAGAGGGCGAGAGAGCATCAGATGAAGCCGAGAGAGAGAGCGAGAGCGCGAGGTCGGCTCAGCAGAGGAACCAGAGAGCGAGAGATCGGAGCGAAGCCTCGACGGGAGCGGCTCTGATGTTCACGCTTCCTCTCGACGACCTGACAGAGCGGCTCAGCGTCAAACACCAAACCAAAACCCAGCAGATACGGCAGTCTGGAGGAAAATCACCACAGAAACTCACAGACATCTGAACAAGAACAGCATCCAAACCTTTAGATTCTCTACAAAACACAGCAGCCATGGCAGAGGTCGTACATTCCAATCATAAGTAGCAACTTTTGGGCCAAATACCAAAAGAAACTGCTAATTTTTCTAGTTAGACTTTATTATCTGTGTGTTCTGTATGTTAGTTCCTTGTTTAAGTGATATTTTATGGACATATCGATCTGGTTGTCAGATATTTCAGCTTATAATGAAGGTCAAAGGTGGAGACCAGGAGTTGGGGTTCAGTCATGACTAACGTCAAATCAGTGAAATAGCTGCAGTTGGACTACAAAATGTTCTTCTTGCCAACATTTACCTGCTGTTGAGATGTTTGACTAAATGTTTTCTGTTACAAGAAGGTTAGCAGAGAAGCATCGTCCCTCCAGCGTGTCCTGGGTCTCCTCTGGGCCTCCTCTGGGTCTCCTCTGGGTCTCCTCTGGGTCTCCTCTGGGCCTCCTCTGGGTCTCTTCTGGGCCTCCTCTGGGCCTCCTCTGGGTCTCTTCTGGGCCTCCTCAGGGTCTCCTCAGGGTCTCCTCTGGGCCTCCTCTGGGTCTCTTCTGGGTCTCCTCTGGGCCTCCTCTGGGCCTCCTCTGGGCCTCCTCTGGGCCTCCTCTGGGCCTCCTCTGGGTCTCCTCTGGGTCTCCTCTGGGTCTCCTCAGGGTCTCCTCTGGGCCTCCTCTGGGCCTCCTCTGGGTCTCTTCTGGGTCTCTTCTGGGTCTCTTCTGGGTCTCCTCTGGGTCTCCTCTGGGTCTCCTCTGGGCCTCCTCTGGGCCTCCTCTGGGCCTCCTCTGGGCCTCCTCTGGTTCTCCTCTGGGCCTCCTCTGGGCCTCCTCTGGGTCTCCTCTGGGTCTCCTCAGGGTCTCCTCTGGGTCTCCTCTGGGCCTCCTCTGGGCCTCCTCAGGGCCTCCTCAGGGCCTCCTCAGGGTCTCCTCTGGGTCTCCTCTGGGTCTCTTCTGGGTCTCCTCAGGGTCTCCTCAGGGTCTCCTCTGGGCCTCCTCTGGGTCTCTTCTGGGTCTCTTCTGGGTCTCTTCTGGGCCTCCTCAGGGTCTCCTCAGGGTCTCCTCTGGGTCTCCTCTGGGTCTCCTCTGGGTCTCTTCTGGGTCTCCTCTGGGCCTCCTCTGGGCCTCCTCTGGGCTTCCTCTGGGTCTCCTCTGGGCCTCCTCTGGGCCTCCTCTGGGTCTCCTCAGGGTCTCCTCAGGGTCTCCTCAGGGTCTCCTCAGGGTCTCCTCTGGGTCTCCTCTGGGTCTCCTCTGGGTCTCCTCTGGGCCTCCTCTGGGCCTCCTCAGGGCCTCCTCAGGGTCTCCTCAGGGTCTCCTCTGGGCCTCCTCTGGGTCTCCTCTGGGCCTCCTCAGGGCCTCCTCAGGGTCTCCTCTGGGCCTCCTCTGGGTCTCCTCTGGGTCTCCTCTGGGTCTCCTCTGGTTCTCCTCTGGGCCTCCTCAGAGTCTCCTCTGGGCCTCCTCTGGGTCTCCTCTGGTTCTCCTCTGGGCCTCCTCAGAGTCTCCTCTGGGCCTCCTCTGGGTCTCCTCTGGGCCTCCTCTGGGCCTCCTCTGGGTCTCCTCTGGGTCTCCTCTCACTGGGATGTGACTGGTACACCAGACCAGGGAGGCATCCATCCTAACCAACAGTCCTAACCTGACGCCCAACTCACCTGGATGGTCTGCATGTGAAACAGCAAGCAAGGCTTTACTCTGAGTCCGTCCTGGCTGACCGAGCTTCTCCTGTCCCTAAGGAAGAGCCCAGACCCCCTGTGGAGAAAACTCATGTCTTGTATCCATGATCTGGTTCTTTCAGTCCCTACCTGAAGCTCGTCACCATAGATGAAGGTAGGATCATAGATCGACTGGTAAGTCAAGAGCTGAGACTTTCTCTAACTTTACCAATCGTCTACCGATGGTCTTCATACATGAACAAAACCCCAAAGAACTTTGTTTCCCACCTGATGGTCCGGTAGACTCGGTTCGATTGGGAACAAAGTTGCAACATTTGTTTTATTTTCAGCTACTGCGGTTCACTTTCCCAGTTCAATGTGTCAAACCAACCGATCTCTGAGACAGACCAGTTCCCCTCATCCCAGAGACCGGAAAGTACCGGTTCTGAGGCCGAGAGCAGCCATCATTCTGACGGTGGAACGGTGAAAACATGTCTGAACTTACAGTCAATAAAGTTTCTACAGAATACAGACAGACTTCATGTTGTGTTGTTCTGACCTTCATTGATGCGGCGTCCGTCAGAGCGGCAGCCTGTCTGTTCAGCTGCGACGCCATGATGTGGCAGCGCTGACACAGTCTCTGCTGCTTCTCCTCCTCCGGCTTGCCGTAGCTGCTCAACTCGCCGGCCGACAGCGAACCTTCGGGGTTGGGCCGCCGGGCGCAGCTCCTCCGGGCCTCGTCTTCCCCGCCTCCCGACGAACGCAGACGTTTCCTGCGACATGTGGAGCCCAGAGGCAGAGCAGTCTGCCCCTCCACCACCTGTTGCCAGAGAAACAAGGACGGTTTTCAGACAGGAGGATTTCTTCTCTCAGCCTGACGAGTGGACACCCGGCAGTCACAGCAGTTAGTGGACCACAGTAGTTGAGACGCCCCAAAACCGACAGCTTTCCAAATTAAAGATATCAGTCAAACACTTTAGATATATATTTACCGTTACTAAACGTATTGATGTGTCTTAATCTGATACTGCTGATGTCACAAACTCACACTGAGTCTGTAAAAACAACAAGTAGACGAAGAACTGGAAGACATTGTTGTTAAACCTGCTGCTAATAAATAATATTTCATTTATGCAGCCAATTCAATGTTGGTAAATCTTGCAAAATTACTGAAAATTATAACAAGCTTTTGATTTAGTTCTGCAGAAATTCCTGTATCTGAAAGACATTTCAATCATGTAGTGTCATGATCAGTCTATGTTGATATAAATGAATATTAACTGATTTTATACCAACATCAGTTTTTCAACATTAAGAAATCTTACATTTACCAGATTCATTCCATAAAGTTGAACTCTTAGTGATTTTGGCTGGTTGTTCCCAGGTCTGTGTGAACCTCAGGAAGGTTCTATTTGATCGTCATAAAGAGTTAATCACTCACCGTGAACCTCCTGTGGTTCGGCCCGCGGCCCGGCGCTCCGGTCCAGAACTGGGAACACATTTCAGTTTAAAATCCTCCAGTCAGACCTGAACTCTTATCTTCTCACTGCGTCAGACGAGCTGCAGCCTCTGCGACACTCTGATGAAATCTTTTAACGCGGCAGGAATGAAGGAGGAGGGTTCTGACGGCTCGGTGAGCCCGCCGAACCGACACCGAGTTACACCGACCGAGCAGAGACTCGGCTACACATGACTGAGCTGCTAATCGGTGAGCGCATGGAAGCCTAACTGGACCATATCATCTATATTTAGCTTGTTCTTTTTCCTCTCTTCATGTTTGCAGCATAACCAGCTCGTCCAAAATGCTGCAGCCAGAGTCCTGACCAACACCAGGAAAACTAAACTTTATCTGCACTTTTCTATTGTTATGTTTCACAACAATAAAGACAACATCTATTCTAATGATGTCACTATGATCACATCAATAGATGTTCTTTCATTTGAACATTTTTAAGCTCTGATCAGCTGTTCTACTGTGTTACTGTAACCTGGTTGTTTTTCTCTTTTGTTATAATTACACTAAATGTCTTTTTTTGGTTGTATTGTTACTTGTGTTGTTCTTTACCTGACAGAAACGCCTCTAAAAACTCTGCCATTGTTTCAACCTGCTACTTTAAGATCGGAAGTCCCGCCTCTTTATTTCTTCTTCTGTGGTATTTCATTAAGACGTTTGAACAAGGCAGAAAGGATCCGGTTACGTTTGCACACGTATGATGATAAACACTTTTAGTTGGAAATTTCAACATAATAATAAATAAAATAAATAAAAATATTCAGTTATTAAAGAGAGTTACTTGCTTTGCACCCGAGTAGGAGAGTAAAAAACTCTATTTTCAAAATGTGAATGCATATTTCTGGATTGAAAGTCAGTACAGAAATAAACGAAGGATCTATGATAACTCTCCTTAGTGCACATCATTCATAAATCATTTATTTCACTTTTATTTTTTTATTTTATTCTGCATTTTTGCATGGTTATTTTAGGCCCCTGTTGCTGAACTTCCTATTGATTTAATTTCATATTATTATGGGATAAAAATCACATGATAAATTAGGGCTGAAACGATTCCTGGAGCGATTCAGTCCCTCGATTATTAAACTTCCTGGAGGAAAACTGATCCGCCTCGAAGCCTCGTTATATTATGTTATTATTTAGCGCCGTGTTCCGGCCGGGACTTTATTTACTCTCTCACTTCCGCCTGAGTTGTTGACCAAAGCTAAGTGTTAGCAGCATAAC
>CAEGAE010033428.1:0-12115 GCA_903067095.1 Girardinus metallicus | reverse complement strand
TATATATATATATTACTGTTAGACATTTTTTTTATTTTGGCAAAGGGAGTCGAAAAACATTTTCTTTATTTCACAAAATTAAGACTTATTTTAAAATTGCACTTGGAACAAAATGTGCACTTATTTGGAGAATTGTGGTTTGTCCTCAAATCCTTGATTTACTTTAAGCTTCATGCTCGGAATAATTTTCCAACAAAGCTATTAGGTTACAAACACTGTAGAATATTATTAGAATATTAAAGGGCAGACAGAGCCAAACCATGTTTAATGTGTAAAAACAAAAATAATTTTAATTCCTGGCAACGCCCCTCCACCCAGGGGCGTTGCCAGGAATCCTGGGTCCCCTGACAAAAAATTTAACTGGGCCCCTCTGCGCAGCTGCTGTTAGAGTTTCTTAAGTCTATCTGACCCGTCAAACCGCCACAATTTTAAAGGCTTGCAACTGTCTCGCTTTCTTTGGCTCAATTTTGATACTAGCACAATATCCACTGCTAGTGAATTTTACTTGAAACACACCACATAAAATAGAGCAAATAGGTTGCTTAAATTTTTTTTATTATTAGTGTTAGCTTATTGAAATGTCTCTGCCCACCAACAACAGTTACAGGCAATGTGCAAAATATACATGAAGCAATCCAGACCTCTAAAAAAATGTTCTGTTGTTGCATTTTGTTCAAGCTGCAGAATATAACTTTAATACATAATATGTTTTTTCATATTTGTTAAAGCTGTCACCATGTTGTGACAGTTTGCTACGAAACAGATAATCTGTGAAAAGATCCACCTCCTCCACCTCCTCCCTGAGCTGCTACTGCTGGCTGAAGAAATGCACCGTCCTGACCAAAATCAACCAATCAGAACCAGGAGGACAGTCTTAGCGCTGTCAATCAACCTCATTCACTTACTTCTAAAGGGGCTAATGGAAGATTTTATGAAGATTGATTGAATTTCTGTGAGTAATAAATACATAGTTTTTGTTTGTATAATTATAAAGAGAGTAGAGAGACAGGAAAATTCCCTGGAATGATGCTAACTAGGTTGTCATTGAACACAGTGTGGCTCACCTTTTACACTGGGACAGGGGGGAGGGATTATACTGGTATAGGGATTAAAGCTGCTGCTGACTGACTCGTCTGTTGTTAAGTGTGGTAAGAGATACAGGGACATGTTAAATATATGATTATGATGTTAAATTCTTTCCTTCATTCATTAAATGCTAGTGAAATGGAGGTAAGCAGTAGTCTGTAGCTAAGCTAATTATGTAAATGGTTGATAATCTCACAGTCTACTCACCTCTCTTGGAGAAAAACTGGGTTACAAATTGACTCTCTCTCTCACTCTCACTCTCTCTCTCTCACTCTCACTCTCTCTCTCTCACCCTCATCTCTCACTCGCTCACTCTCTCTCTCACTCTCAAGTCCGCTAAGCAGGAACGAACCATTTCAGGCAGATTTTTGGTCTGGGAGGGGGTAACATTTAATTTTTACTGATAAAACTATTTTAAAAACACTATGTGATTAATGTTGTAATTGACAGGGGCCCCAATTTTTTTCTATTTCTATAAGAAAAATAAAACTATTTTTTGTGGGAGGGCCCCCTGATGCAGACTTTGCCATCACTGCAGTTGTCTCAGAAGGTCATTCATCTGTAGCAGCAGCCATTACAAATGTGCACAAAAAATGTCAAAAAAACAGTGTTGTAATTATGATGTGTCCAATAAATAAACTAAATTAAAATCGCATATGAATAAGTTTGTTCACGCGATAAGTCACTAAAAAGCATGCTGCGCCACCATTCTATAAGTACTTCCTGTTTCCTTCTTCATGGTTTCCACCAGTAGCTACACCCGGCTGTTTATCATGGGATGGGAAAAAAATGTTTACATTGCAGCTTTGTGAAATAAAGCAGCTTCAGTACAGCCAAAAACCCCACCTCATGCTAGAGTTAAAACCTTTTATCAAAAACGTAGTGTTTTTGAAATTGCCGTGTTTCCATTAAGCAATTTTTTCTTTCAAAATGATAGATTGCCCAATGACATGGTTGATGGAAATGCAGCTAGCGAGAGTGTCTTTACCACTGAATCTAGTAAGTGAAGTAATATGCATGCTGCCATTTTTCTATGAGAGTGAGACAATGTTACCTGCAGCACAAGGGTAGTTATACTCGGTCTCAGCTTGGTCACCTATCAGAAAGGAAAAATAATAAATTAAACGAGAATCACATCAGACTAAGCTGTGTAAAGGAATCAGGCTTTACTTGGCTGGTAGTAGTCATAGATCTTGATCACAGCTGGTTTCAGGTTCTGCACTGGGAGCTCCTGTTCGAGCTCTAAGCTGTGTTTGATGGCTACCCCTCTCTGTAACTGTTGGAAGAAGAACTGATGAGTCCCTGGTTTAGAAATGTGTAGACCGCCACCCTCTGTTACTGCTGGGAACTCCTCTTACCTCCCGAAGATACATCACAACATGATCATCCTTCTGTTCCACACGGTCCACCAGCTGGGCACCTCTGAGCTGTAATAAAGACACCGTCCAGCTAGCTGTTTATTGCTGTTACCATGGCAACGCCTGAGACAAACTTTGACAATCTGGTAGTAAACATTACCCTCTTCAGTGACTCTGAGTCTGGAGCGAATCCAGTCAGAACTTTGATGTCCACAATCACCATGTTTGTAGTGTTCTCATTTCCACTGTACCTGTTACAGCAGACAAAACTGTTTTATTTCTAAAATTAGATGTTTTTCGATGACTTGCAGCAGGGGTGTCAAACTCGTTTTGGTTTTGGGCCCAATCAAGATCATAAATGCTCTTAAAGGGCCGTTGTGCCAGAATGTATTGATAAAACCTGTTCACAAACTGTTAAAATATCAATGAGTTCTTAAAATTAAGTAATATTACTTATCTTTTCAGTTCTTCTGGGATTTTGTCTTTTTTTTTGTGAGCGTTTGTGGTACTAATTTGGAAATACTTACGATATTTGTTCTCATTTATGACAGTAAATGCAACATTTTATTACTCTATAGCTTATGGACTATAATCTGATATCAATTAAAGCTGAGGCAGCTGTTTAGTATAAATAAAGTTTTAGACAATTCTTTGAGAAAAATCTGCAATTAACTCCTTTTTGTTGATCTTGCCTGAATTTCCACGATAATTCTCAAGCAACTGGAGGGACTGATTGATATAATTTGGCAGTAAGCAGATAAAAACTACATTGATTTCATTGACAACATAATAGTTAAGCATACTTAGTGTTTAGTCTAGAATCCAGAGGGCCACATAAAAAGGTATGCGGGGCTGGATTTGGCCCACGGGCCTCGAGTTTGACACATGTGACTCACAGGGACTGCAGCTGAATGTTCAGTCTGGGTTTGTGAGGTGTGCCACTGCAGTCGGCCTCTGGTTCAACCTTCACTCTCAGTGTGGTGGCATCAGTAAAGGTTGGGATGTTGAACTGATGAGAAATCTAAGAAACAAATTATGGTTTTGTTTATTTATTTAAGCAGAAGCACCAGTTATCCTGTAAGCAGCAGCTGATGCGTCAAAAGTGTATTTGTGATTTTACTAATGAAATTACTCATACATATTTGAAACGTCAAAAGCAATCAATAACAAGCGTGTTCTCTAAAGTTGTCTGAACGTTTCATTTGTAGTACCACTTTGCAGGGCCTGGTGAATCTGAGCAGGAAGTGAACACTGACCTGAACTGAGGCACATCCAGTCCCCTTCACCTCCAGGCTGTACTTTCCTGCCACACCCTGCAGCATCTTCTCCTGGTAGAGCAGCTTGTCGTCTGGGGTCACATCAAAGGTCAGCGGACCACTGGGACACTGAACTGTCACTGTGCTGGAACCTTCAGGACTGAACACCAGACTGGAGTAGAGGGACAGAGCCTGAAGAGCCACCACCGTGTCCTACAAAGGTTCAAGTAGGAGTGTCAAAAATCTAATATAGTCAGTTTACATGATAACTGAAATAGGCAAGTAGGGCTTAAATGATTCATTGAGTGATTCAAGGACCAAACCGTTTTAAAATCATCAAAGCACAGAATTAGTGCTTTGTCTTATTAGAGTTTAATAATTCTAGAAGATGCCTACCTGCTCAACAGATTACAGAAAACTGAGCCAAACCTTCATCAGCAACAGTTCTATAGGAGTCTGACATTCTGGGCATTTTTCCTGTGGGCTGATGTCCTGTAGAGATCTATAGTCTCAAAATTTCTCTTACTTACAAAATGTTCTGATCAGCCCACAAAACCAGTATCATTAGCCCACGGACACTGAGCTGGCCCAATCACATTGTTAAACACCAGTCCCTTTTCTTTTGGTCCTGTCTACATGAATCATTCTGCAAAGAAAAAGTCTGCAGAAAGGTCCAACCGCTCATGAAGGACACGCTTGACATGGATCTGGTCCCATCATATCGTAAAACATCTTCTCCTTTTGGCTATATTAGATGCTACTGTCCGGGAAGAGTTGGTGTTTGATCCATCACTTCCTGTCTCTATTATTTGTTTGTCTTTACATACTCTTTGAAAAACATAGGAGAGTTTCCCCCACAAAACCTTCTGAGTCCAGTGGTCGGGGCACCAGGGCAGTCCACCAGCAGGACACCATGTTTTTGTATTACAAAAATGTTTCGTTGACAGGTAAAAATGTTACTGGAAGAAATATTTTTCAGTGCTTCAGTACCTGAGTGGACGAGAAACCACCATATTGGTTCTGTTGGGTCGTCAGCCATCTAACAATCCCTGAGGCGTATACCAGGTCTTCAGCAGTGTGGGAAGCAGAGAGTTTGGCCAGCAGCACATAGGAGCTGATCTCCACAGACAGAGAGGCTGATGTTTCTGCTGCTGTCTGAGACCAGTGGATGAAACCACCTAAAAACAACCATCCAGAAACAACATGACTAAAGACTGATCTGATCTGGCCAGTCGTTTCCAGCAAAATCTCGACTCACCGTCTTTGATGGCCACTGAGTCGAGGTGCTGCAGGAGGTGAGCTCTGGTCTCCATGTTTCCAGCCAGTGTGAAGACGTATGCCAGCAGAGCTGTAGTGTAGGTGTTGCTGAAATCATTTACGGACTCTTTGAGGCACAACAGGCTCTGTTCCACCACACGATCCTTTGACAGAATGAAGTTGTCATCACTCTGACAGGTACTTTATGCCAGAATGATACTGTTACTGTTGTACACAGCTATGCTTCAATAATCACCATCAATGGTGCTGCTGAGGCTGCACTTTAGCTAATGAATTTGAATTGTGTGCACTTGACTAAAGCAACAATAGTGAGAAACTGACAACAAAGTTTTTCCAAACACACAGCATCTGGTTGTCGGCTGTTGAGATATTTCACGGTTTTGGGGACTTTAAAAGGAAACATGTTTGAGTCTTTGCTCACGAGACAGAGCAATCAAAACATCTACAGAACAGGAAGAATTTTGACAAAGTACTAATCAGCAAAATAGTTTTGAAAGTTCAATTTTATTGTATGTTATTTGAATTTACTTACATTCGCAGAGATATTCATCTCCAAAAAGGCAGCGGTGATGTAGGCACTAAGAGTCACTTCATCTGACACGCCACCCTGTGGAGATCAATTTACCATCCATTTCACCTGTGCTTAAAAAATAAGTTTAACCAAATTCAAAGCAAAAATCTGCTACAGCATTTTAGTCATTCTGTTAGTATTTTATTGGACCATGTAGACAATGTTAACCAGGAGCTCTTCCAAAGTGTGCAAATTTGTCTAAGGTATTTCCACAAACACCATGTATGTCTGTAAACTGTCTTGCTGTATGTGGTTGTACTGGAAAATTCTGTTCTGTGGGTTTAAATGTGATGAAATGAAGGGTACAATGTGGAACATCAAGTCTTGTCACATCTTTCCATAAGCAAAGCACTCATGTTGATTTTTAAAAAGCGTTGTATGTAGACCTGTCATGAAAAACAAATTTTGCTGTATGATAAATTGTCCCACAAATTACTGTGATAAGCGAGAATATTGTTGTTTGGAGACCATTTTCAAGTAATACACTGGTAATGGCATAATGCAAGAAAACATTGTCAAAGATAAAGAAACTTTCATTTCTAATGAACATTTAACACTCGAACTGGAAGATATTTTAAACATGCAAAATACAGAAACAAAAACAGAAACAACAAATAAAACGGACACTCAGAAAGGCTCGTTGAGAACAAAGACTGAAGACCTTTGTCAGTTTTTGGTAGAAAAAAAGAGAAAAAGAAAAAGTGATAAATCTTTCATTTCTTGTGTTTTTGGTAAAGTTTTTAAGTAAAAATTAAAAGAACACTGACCATTACCATTATTAGGATAAACCTTTTTTTAATACAAATATTGAATATTTATTATTCAATATTACAATATTAAATTATATACTCAATATTTAATATTGAATATTGGATATATTCAATATGTTAGTTGAACCTGTATTTCACCACCACTGAAGTAGAATTTGCTTCTTGATAAAAAAAAAAAAAAGACTCTCTGACAAAATTATTTGTCAGACATTTTTACAACAAAAAGTTGTCTGACTATCTACATCTTGTCTGCATCTAGCTGATCAGATAACTAATGAACTAATAAGTAGATCAGGTTCCATCAGTTCAAACATTCGGAATGCTGAGGTGAGTAAATCTTCAGTACAGATAGTGTGTCTGCATAGCATGAGATGAAGGAAACAGTTCTAATTCCATACAGTACAAACTCTAAATTGGCTACTGAGTGAACTTACTTTCATTCTGTTGTTGAAGAGTTCCCCTGATTTTTTGAAACATCCATTTTGCTTTTGTTGATGATTCAACCAAATCCTGGACATCTCGATCTTTACTGGATCGATGTAGATGAAAGACTGAGCTTTGAAAAAAGATCTCAGTACAAAAGATGTCAGCCTGAGGAACACCAATATATTTGGCACATAACTGAATACAATGAGAAACAATTGCAGCTATTTCTTTTTTCCTTTGGCCCAATGATTGACTTGTGTGATTAGTTAAAATGTGAGCTAGTGACAGCAATGAAAGTTGTCTGTAAATATGTATATATATAGATATATATATATATATAGATATATATATATATATCTATATATATATATATAGAGAGAGAGAGAAAGGGCAAATTTCTCTTATATTGGTCAATCGTTTTATTTATGTTGTAGGAGCCGTAGTTTGGTGACTGTTATAAATATCGCCACGTTTTACGAACAGAGGGGATTAGTTCAGTTTTTGTCGCTTGTTTAACTTTTAGGAATTGCAGCGGCTCCAGTGCGCCACAATAAAGGTGCAATAAAGCTGATAAACAGGTGGGGAAAAAAAAAAAACTAGACAAAACCACTTCTATGCTGCTTTTTCTCGCTCTGTGTGTCGGCATTACCCTACACGTGGACCCGTTGCCATGGCAACCGACAGACAACAGCTCAACGAGCCGATAAAGCAGAGATGCCTCAGGGGAATCGGCACCAAAATCAAACATTTCCCACACAAAAAAGTAGCAAAAACACCAAAACAGAACATTCAGTCTGTTACGTTATGCTGTCAGGCTTGATGTTTACATTGTGATTGTTAATATATTTTCACCTGAACACAGCGGTGGTTGATGAGCTGATTTAAACAGGTGCTCTTGGTGTGCAGGTTGTCCTCTTTAATGCTAACGGAACCAAAACACATTGAACTGCGCAGCACATGTTACGGTTATCAAAGTCAATAGCAGGGCAGCATCAGTCGGGCTATCATAACTAACTCACTGCTCACTTTTTCAATATTCTCTCGAAATTCAAACTTTTTCCTCACATGTTAGATGTGAAACCTTGGATCCTTGTTATCTATGGCCGTCATGGAATTGACCACTAAACCTGGCGCCCTTTTTTTCAGATTCTTTGCGTGATTTTAGTATTTTCCTGACCACCGATATTCCTGACTCAGTGGACATCAACGGCGCATGTGTGGCGCACGATAAGTCACGTAATGTCCAGTCCTGTAATATATATCCATCCATACATATCAATGCTGCTGCCTCGCTCTGTCCGGTTACATTGTGTTGCATTCAGTGTTGTCGGAAAAAAAGAGATCCATGCACTTAAGGTCTGATTTGCCATAACTTTTTATTGAATTCATAGTCGCCAACCTGGGGTGGCAACAGGGGTGGCAAGGCTCAACTGCCACCCCAGTAGATCGGCCCCTGCTCTCAGAACAGATTAGGGAAAAGGCACTGACCTCTTTCATTCTCCAGAGTTACAAAGTTTTGACTCGGCCAACATGTAGGAACCCTGCGGTCAGAGATGATTCCTCTCCGCCATTATTTCCCTCCATTGTGTGAAAGCCAGAGCCGTCTTTCCCTGGCTAATCGTAATTTGTTCAACAGCTTGGGTGGAAGGGCTCGCGCCAACAATATAGCAGCATTTCCGGAAGTGGGCACATATTGATATCCTGAGGTATTTGCACACAATCCGGAAAACTGCCAGAATGCTGCATTTCCCTTCAAACTGCCACAGTAAAACAGTTAATGGTTTAGTTTTTCTCTGCTCTGTAGCGCCTCAGTGTGGGACACAGGATGTCGTTTAACACCTTCTGTTCGGTTCTTTCTTAAATCTCTCTTTCAGGTGCCGATCATCAAGCTGACTGACCAGGAGACCGAGGTCAAGGTGGACATCAGTTTTAACATGAAAAGCGGGGTGAAGGCGGCGAGCTTCATTAAAGACTACTTAAAGGTTGTTTACAACTCGGATTCCCAGATAAACGCGAGACGCAAGTTCACTGCGAGTGTCTCCGGCTAAATCAGATCAATGGCCGACCCAGAATACACACAGCTGGAGGGACAGAGCTAGAAAAGGTCATGTAGATGTATTGAAATAGGCACAAAAAGCCACTCAAGTCACATAATTATAGTTCTTGCTTCGGCGTTTAAGTAGAACTTTGGAAATTCCCTCTTCGACTCGCTGAGCAGTCCGAGTCGTTCACTCCGGTTGAGCTGGCTCATCTCTGTTTAAACTTAAGAAGAAGAAAAAAAAAAAGCGCTAATTAGGATTGTGTTGTCAAAATGTCTTCATCTGCCTGGAGTTTTTTTTTTTTTTTTTTTTTTTTACCTCTTGGCTCTGAAGGAATTCCTGCTGAAGGTGGATCTGCAGCCGTGTCAGTCACAGCTATTGGCTAACAAGGGGAAAGGAATGTCTGCAGCTTATGTTCCAGCAAGCTGTCAGATCCGTTCTTTCGCCCGCCGCTGGTTCGCACCTTGTTTACTCTGTTGTCGCGCGGGAATGCGTCGCAGCCCGAGAGGCCTCGGCCTTCAGCATCACTCGCCGTCAGAACCTTAGAGAAAGCACTAATTATATCGTCCACATGAGTAGTTTAGCCTCCACAGGAAAATGGGAAAAGCTGCTTTTCTGATTAACATGAAACTGTTATCCTTTATCTGCATTAGGCTACATTTTTACATATTATTAGTTAACAATGTTTACTGTTGTCACCTTCCTTCAATAAGTTCAAGTAAGACTAAGTTGTTATTTTTACCAAAAGGGATTTAGGCAAAAAAAAACAAAAAAAAAAACAAAGGTCACTTTTGGCTCAACTCGGGTTCCTCCAGGTTTTTTGTCTCATTGAAAGTATTGAACAGACTTAAACTTTTTAAAACCTTTGCTACCGGTTTGCTATCTGTGCCCAATCTTAAGGGAAGAATCAAGTTTTACTTCACTCATGAAGTAAAAAATTTTAAAATGGATCTCAAATTTGTAGGCACAACCGGAGGAGTTGGGACTTGAAAAGTCTTACTGATGCAGTTGTAGCGTTATTTAATTTTCTGATTATTTTAGCTACGTGACGTTTCCCTAACTGGAATAGATGTGAAGATTTCACCTTTAATCGACATTTTTCTTTAATGCTACAGTAGGAAAAACTGAATTCTTGGTTCAAATCAGGGTGCACCGATTGCAGTGTTTTTCGCTGATTACCGATCTTTAAAAAACCAGATCCGTCAATTCCTATTTTGGCTGATGCGTATTGTTTTTTTGTTTGTTTTTTTTTGTCTCAAAACTTGCTAAATATATCAACAAAGTCGATTGCCGAACTTCCAAAATAAAAAAAAAATTGGGGCCGATTTATCAGCTGGCTAATTTATTGGTGCACTCCTGGTTTGAATCTGTTGGGTAGAAATGAACTGCACAATATTTCATCCTTTCACTAAAAACACAACGGCAACATTTCCCACTCCTGTAATGAAATGACAATTTAGTTATTACTGTTCTAATCATATGTGATTTTCCCTCGTAGCGGAGTGTGACTCTGCTTTTAATTCCTGTCCGGTTCTTCCTTCCTCTCCAGGTTTCTCACTGTTGGACTGTTTTTTTTCCGTCGTCTCTTACAGAGGTATCCTGTGCTGCCTTACTTGATCTTTGTGCTGAAGCAGTTTCTGCTGCAGAGGGATTTGAACGAAGTCTTCACTGGGGGCATTAGCTCTTACAGCCTCATCCTTATGGTCATCAGTTTCCTACAGGTACTGTTACGTAAGCTTTCAGGGCAGCCCCTGTTATTGATAGCCCTATGTTAAAAGCCTTTAAGTAAATTCCTATTTTATAAAAGTAACATATGTTGAAAAATGTAGGGAGGAAAATATTTATTTATTTTTTATTTTTTCTCAACCAGAGTGTAGAAATCCAATGTTTGCCATTAAGTCCCAGGTGGTCGGTCTGTGTTGCTCTGTTGCCTCCCCTCCAAAGGAAACTTTATTAGAAATTAGGGACGCATGACATGCTAAGACATCCATATTAAGCCTTTTCTTTTTTTTTTTTTTTTATTTATTTATTTATTTATTTTTTAACATATCTGCTTCAGTCTGACGTGTAAAACTAGACTGATATCTCGTCGTGTTTCAGGAGTAGTTATGTGGTTTCTGTGCGGTCATGTGACAGAATCAGAATCGGTCGGGGCTTTAAAGATCACAATCGGACAGAAAACTGCCATCGCTGTGCTCCTATTAACATTGGACATTAGTATCGGCCTAATTTTTTTTTTAATTCACTCCTATTGGAAATTCCAGAAGATCTCGGTGGCTCAACCATGAAATTGAAAGTGGACGCCGAGTCTTTAAATGTACCAGTGATCAAAAAGATATGGCTAAATAGACACAGAAATGGTTCGTCGAAGCTTTCCCCATAATCGTCTGGACACAGAGGATTATGGGGAAAAAATCGATAGGTGAATCACCCGTAGTTGCGTTCAAAAATTATTTTCCCACTGAAGAAATCTTAAATTTACGGCTATATAAAGGTTTTTTTTTTTACCCATCTTCTTTTGGAGTTTCTACTCCTTATGATTAGCAGTGGTTCTTATGTAGCAGTGTTAAGAAGTGACGTATAAAAATATTTTCTCCCTCTGCCTCAGCTCCACCCACGCATCGACGCCAGAGACCCCAACCAGAACCTGGGCGTGTTGCTGATCGAATTCTTCGAGTTGTACGGCCGTCACTTCAACTACTTGAAAACAGGGATCCGCATCTCGAACGGGGGCGCGTACGTTACCAAAGAGGAAGTGATGAAGACCATGACGAACGGATACACCCCATCCATGCTCTGCATAGAGGACCCTCTGCTTCCAGGTAAGCAACTCAATCCAGCTCAAACTCAACTCCTTCAAACCACACATGTTGCTGTTTTGTGTTGCTTAAGAGTTCTACTCTTTCTGCAGCCTGGTTTTGATGAAAACGCATTCGATTCATTGATATTTCTGGATTCTAACATCTTTTTTTTTTTTTTTTTTTTTAATTCTGAGAAGTGTAATATAGCAATAAAGTCACTAAATCTGCAACAGGAGAGTAACTAATGTAAACCGCACACATGAGATGTGACCTGGTGGGCGGGTCTGTCAGTCAGCCGTCTCCTGGGTGATTGTCTTAAATTTATGCATCTAAAATTAAGGTCATAAGTTGTCTTAAATTAATTTTACAAAAGCTGGGTTGGCCTTAAATTTCTTAATCAAAGATCTTAAATTTTGACTTGGTTGGCCTTTTCTGTCAGACTAGAGTTTGTCACACAGGGGCGACTGTGGCTCTGTGGGAAGAGTAGTTGTCTTGTGATCGGAAGGTTGTAGGTTCAATTCCAGCTTCCT
>CAEGAE010033426.1:0-24808 GCA_903067095.1 Girardinus metallicus | reverse complement strand
GGAAATCTTACGTGAGGCCAGTTTCTTGGGGTACATCATTGAATAAGTAGAACCCAGAGCGCTACATCTAGCCTTAGATAACAGAAAGCGCTACAACAGCAAAATACTTTGCTGTATTTTCCCATATTTAAGGATCAGCTGATCATCTCAGTCCAAACAGATGGTATTTGATGTAGAGTTTGAACTTCACAAGTGTTGAAATGATTACTACTTGAATCAATCAGAAAATATATCAGTCTGCATTGAGATGGAGCTTCTCCAAGCAATCAACATGCTGATGTGAGTTCATTTTCATATGTGTAGACAGAGCATCTGCATCATCTAGGATACGTAATGGTATTCACATGTTTGTGAGCCATTAAAGCGCAAGTGAACATGTTACAGCTTGACTATTTCTGATGCATAGAGAGGCAATGTTGAAATATTTGCCAAAGCCAGTGACTTTTTATGCTACTAAATGCACTTAGATGCTCAATAGAGTGATTGGGGTATTGACAAAAAACACTAGGATCTTACTGTCACTGGATAGCACACCACCATCTGATAAATCCCCTAATTTGCTGCAGTGGCTATTTATAAAGCAATTTCTTAAATTAATTGCCATTATTCTAAATCCCATGTACCCTGGGAACACCTCAAGATAAAAAATGAGCAGGAGACTCGCTCTACAGGACAAATGTCTGTGTTCCCGTCCTGGATTTGTTGCCCCTGTGATCTGATCTCGGATATGAATAAGATGACGGATGAGTACAGAAGATGAATAGAAAGTTGGATAAATAAATCAGTTCTTTTCCCCACCCCTGCTCGATATTAGCTAATTAAGATATTGTATTTTGATGGATTACTTGTCGACAGTTCGGTAGTCAGCAAATTATTTTATATTTTAGGTCATTTCTCTGGGTTTCATCAGCATCAGTGGCATTTTGATTTTTTGACTAAATCTGTTTAAAACAGCAAACACAACAGAATTGAAATGTTTCCAAAAAGACATCTTAAAACTGTTTTATTTTCTGAATTTTTATTGAATATATTATATTTTTCTTTAATCAACATTGCACATATTCCATTTTCAATCACATCTCATATTGCTGTCTACAAAATGTTATGAATGTAGAAAATCCAGAAGTTGGAAGGTTTACCCCACCAAAAAATAACAAAATAAAACAAAATGAAGGAAACAGAACAGGAGAATTAAGGTCAGAAGTGTCGAGCTCCAGAGATACAGAGAAAGGGAAGAAGAGGAGCACCCTCGTTGGAAAAGAATACAAACATACCTTGGGTTAGAATGCATATTTCTCAAAACAAAGCATCATGCAGAATAAAAGCAAGGCTGGGCAAAACGCACATGGGTAATTCTCAACACCTGAACTGTAGAAGTATTTTACAAGTTCAATAATAGTCATTTTGCTGTTATTTTGTTGCTGATTGATGATATTTTTAATGAGTGATGGTGGCAAATGAACAGTTTATTAGGCGCACACACAGGTGAAGTAGGAACAATGAAAGTAAATGTACCCACCACCTTTACTGTCCCACAAACTGATATAATTTCCATCATCGAACATCTATAGCAATCTCTTAAAAAACTGTTTACTTCTGGGCATTCAAAATGACCGTGAGAATCATTAATGACGATAGATATGCTGGATTTCAATCATATTGTAAATATGATTGTAGCCTTGGCTGACGAAACTGCACTAGTTTGCATAGAAAGGTGATGATTATTGGTTTGCTTGTCCCACTTTTTTTCTTTTCGGATTAAAAAGTGTTTACTGTGTGTGCAACTTTCTATCATTTTCACACACCCAGCCCTCCTTCATTAAGCTCTCAGTCTGTAAATGAGAAAACATGCTAATAGACAAAATGCAATTAAACGAAGGCAACATCTGCTACAGCTTCAACAGCACATGTGCACAAGAACTCATTTTACAGCTAGAGAAAACAGCTGAATGCATGTAAGTTAAATCATATAAATGATTTTTTTTCCTTATTTTTTTGGTAAAACGTATAGTGAGTGTAAAGTATTCCAACTCCTTGAACTTTTTCACAGTTGTCAAGTGGAAGGAAACAGGTCTATAGTTTTCCACTTTTTCTGTTTTTTATTTTTGTTTGTTTGTTTTTTTTTTACTAATAAAATCTGAAAAGATCTCAGTTGATGGAAGTTAATTGGTTCCAAAAGCATGCCAGATTTGGAAACAATTAACTTCCTATTGTCGCAGTTTATACCTTTCCCAAAAAGGGAAACTTATAAGTTAACTTATACATTATAAGTTAACTTATAAGTTGACCATTTTTCACCATGGCTGAAAAATGGTCAGCAATGGTGCTGACCATTTTTATTGAAAAATGGTGCCGACACCATCATGTTATTGGGAAGCTTTTCTATAGCAGGAACAGGGAAGCTGGTAAGAGTTGATGTGAGACACAAATACAAGCCAGTCCCAGAAAAAACTGTTAAAAGCTGCAGAGGACTTAGATGAGGGTTCACTTGCTAACAAGATGACTAAACATTTAGCCAGAGATAAAATGGACAAGATCCAAGTATATTCATGCGTTACTATTTCCCAGTCAAACTCCAGACCTACATAATTTAGGAAAAGACTTGAAAATTGATGTGCACAGACATTTTCCATCTAATTCCACTGAATTTTGGTTACAGAGTACCCAGAAAGTATTCACAGCAGCACTTCACTTTTGCCACGTTTTGTTTCAGCTTTATTCCAAATTGTAATAAATTAATCTCTTTCCTCAAAATTCTACACACAAGTGGAAAAAAGCTTTGGAGGCATTTGCAAATGTTAGAAATAGAAGAAAATATATATTTACATAAGTATTCAGTCTTCGTCATTTTTGGCAGTAATGACACAAACTCAGCACAACAGTCTTTGTAGTCAATTTGGCTTCTTTCTTCTTTTCAGCTCTTTTAAAGCTCCATCAGTTTGGCTGGAAGGAGTCAGTCATTTTCAGAGAAACATCATCCAGAGATGTTCATGTTTGACCTCTGACCTGCTCTGTCAACTATGGGACCTTATATAGACAGGTATGTACCTTTCTAAATCAAGTCCAATCAACTAAATTTACCACAGGTGGACTCCATTTAGGCTGTAAAAACATCATAAGGCACTGAATTCTTACATAAATGTGATTTCTTGGTTTTCTATTCTTACAAAATTTGCTAAAATCTCAAAACTTCTTTTCCACATTGACATAATGGGATATTTGTGTATAGAATTTTAAGAAAAGAGATCATTGTAATACAATATGGAATGAGGCTGCAACATAAAATATGGAAAAGGTGAAGCAGTGTGAATACTTTCCAGATGTACCATTAAAAAAAAAATTTGTGATTGTAATGTAACATACTGAAAAAGTTCAAGAATTAAGAATACTTTTAAAAGGCATTTGAACAAACTGCATTATAATTGCAACCTGTTTTTAGTTTATTAGTTCTTCAAGGTACGACTCTTACTTGTGCCGTCTCTCAAGACATTTAAAATTTTGAAAAGATTAGTAAATTTGATCACCCTAACTGCTAAAGTCAATGTACTCCAGCTGCTTTTTATTTGACCCACAATTAGAGAAACTCAGTTTTCAGCCAAAACAAAAGCACAATTTTCTCAGTCAGCAAGCAGTTGATATTTCTCTCTTTTCTTAGACTGATGGCTTAGTAACTCTAGCTGTGGTTTGTGTCGCTTTATTCGCGTCCACAGGGAGAAACCCACTTGATTCATCATTTCTTGTAAGAGGGAAATCTCAAAGCTTGACATAGGGAGGCATTGTAATTAATTTATTTCACATTAGCTTCAGTACACACACCGAAGCTAAGGTGTTGTGATAAGATATGCTTCTGTTTTCATAGCTGCTTTTGTTTTCAAACCACACATTAGTTCATCGTTTCAATCCTCATGTGCTCCTCATTTCATAAAAATGTTGCACTCTGTGGAAAAAGTCAACTGCTTTCTCCATAGAGCTTCAAACATGTCCCAGAAGGTTTTACTTGACTGGTGCTTTAGCAGTTAAGGTCCTTCATTAGCATGTATTTTTAGTAAACTAATAAATAGCATTTTTATATGAATTCAGATAGATTAAATACATGCATTCAGCCTCTGGACAGTGTTTGCAGCAGTGACTCTGCTCTGCAGGAGATAAATTGTTAAAAGCAATCCAAAAGGTTTCCTTTCAAACAGTATTGTATTTCAGTACTTCATTACAAATTCAACTTGTCGACATTTTGCATTTCAGAAGACTTTCCAGGCAGGTGTAATTTTATTCTGATGTCAAGACAACATTTCTCTGAGGCCGTTACTTTAGGTTTTATACTCAGACTGATGCAGTACTTTCAGTTCATGCAGTCTATCTGCTGTAGAGAATGTCAATAGTAAGGCGTTTTAGAGCAAGTTACAAAGCTGGCTGTGTAGAAAGAAAACATATCCCATTTGGTCAGTTTATTTAAGACAAAATGAAACCTTCTCACATTATATAACACATATGTAAATTTCTGGCAAAAACATTAAATTTTCATGATTTCCTTTTGATCATTTGGGACCCATTTTATTTTATTTGTTGACAGTTTATGACTATCGCAATTAAATATTTAAATAACACTCTGGGATCTTCTAAATTTTCTCAAGGAAAATATAAAAAATGTATTCAACAGAAATAAGCTCTTTTGATTGTTAAACCAATTCTCAACAAGGTGTTTTTTGTATTTGTTAACTTATTAATTTAAATCTATTAAGTTAATATCTGATAGTCTTTCTGATTTAAGATGTTTACATCTCAGCCTTCACACCTTATTGGATTATTTGTCACACCAATTATCATTAATTACGCTGATGATTTAGCATTACTGGCATACAAAATCATATTCATCTTCGACTCATGAGATGTTCTGGATTAATATCTCCTTTTAATTTAGCGTCTATGCTTTTTGCTCCCTGCAGCTTAAAGACACTATCAGCCCTTGGGATGCTCTGTCTCCTTTGCATGACTTAGCATGAATCCTCTCTTAGTAACAACTCTACCGCTTATTAAAGCAGGTGTAAGTGAGCCATGCATCAGCGCCACTGCAGCCCCACAGCCTGATAAATTATTTTAATTCACAGATAAAGGAAATCGGTAAGAGGCTATCCAGATTGTTTGTTCCGTTTGACTGGAGAATCAATTCCCAGGCTGGTCATGTTCTTGTTGAATCTCCTAACCTGTGGGCATGTTACTCTTAGCCTTAACATCCCTTGTGGCGATATGAAGCTGCAGCTGAATCATGTGTACCTTAAGATGTGTTAAGTAGGTGTCTCCCAGGCATAGTTTAGTGTCGGTGTGATATCATTGTTTGAGGTCCCTAAGCACCTGGGGAGCAAATGTTCAGATTTCAGTCCTCAGGTTATGTCCTGCTCCTCGACCGGAGCTGATGGGATTTAGGGAGCCAATACTGGTGTCAAACAGCTCATGCTGGAGGTGCATAATCTGACAAGACCAGTTGAACAAAATCAATTCTGAACATATTTGTACACCCTGGTTATGTTGTTATTCAAAAAAATGGAGAAATACGTGAGTTGGATTATTCTTTTTCTAATATGTCCTGTAGACAGGTTGTGGTTGATCTGTTAATGAGGTGCTTTGACTCAAATATTAGCTTTTAAGAAACTGCTTGGCTGTATCACACCTCTAACGACCACCTGTTAAATATAAGTCTACCCTGATTGTGATTTTGTTCTACAAGTCAAAGATTAGGTGCCCATTTTAAAAAAAAAAAATAATGCTATGTGCAATATTTCTCAGCCATATTAAAGTAGGTATGTTCCAATCCGGAAGACTGAAGCTGTGGTTTCAGTCTTCCGAAACCACAGTATTGTATTCCTGAATGGGGAATACAATACTGGCTAAATATCCCCTCAAAATCAGCTTCTCATTTGCTATTTTGAGCTAAAGTTCAGAGAATTCCCATTGGGAACATAAAGTGAATGTAAACATAAGTGATTTTTCAAATATTACATTTATGGTAAAAATTATTGTCAAAATTTTGATTAACAAAGTTTTACTTGAGGAGGAATAAAACATTTCAAATGAATCAAATCATTTTTGCATCATAACTTTCCACAGGTTTTACACAAACTGAGGGACATATTTATCTTATAATTTCAACTATTAAAAAGTTTACATTTTGAAATGATTGTGACATCATTTTGGTTCTTTTGTTGATGATTCAGGTTAAACTGTTTGTTTTGTCTCACAATTCACAACTTTGACATTTTTTTTTTTGCCAAAACACAGTTTAATCTGCAGTGACCATAATAGACTAAGAGTATTACTTTGCATTACTCTTATGGTGATGTACCAATCACTAATAATATTTTGACAGGTAAATATATTATCAGACGCGCTAAATCCAGACATAAACAATGGCAGAAGCAAACATAACCCTAATGTTTCATGTCAGATATTTATGACACAAAATGTTTCTTAGTTTTTTTCATGTTGCTCACCTTTTATTAACTATACCTGGACCAATGTTAAATTTTTTATTTTTCATTGGAAGAAAATTCTCTATATTGTATAGCACAATCTCTTGCTGTTTTCATGTTTTATTTTCTATATCATTTGTATTTTGGAGAAGTAATCCATTTTCTCTTTATTGAATAAACCCTAGGGTCTTGGTTTAAAAAAAAAATCTTTTTATTAACAAAAAGACAATAAAATAATTCTCTACCTCTTCTCAATATACATCTTCCCCATAATGATTTACTTTGTAAACTACCTAACATTTATTTTAAAACTATTTCTTGGTTACAAGCTTCTTGACACTAAGGAAATATTTGGAACATTCAGTAAACATTTTTTTCTTTTTTTCTGAGGGATACAATTTAAGAGGCAAGTACAAATACAAATTCTCAGAAAGAGCAGGAATGTGAACTTTGGATTTTCTTTTGGAAACACTAAGTTTAAGAAGTCTAAATTCAAGCTTTTAAGTGCCAGGGTAACTAACACTGTATGGAAAAGGAAAATATAAGGAAATAAAACACTGTCTTTATATAAAAAAATATAAGCTATTACTACTACTGGTAGGGCAGCTGACTTTTCTACTCATTTCATTCACGGGCAACATTGCAGGTCTAAGCGATGTAACTAAGTCCAATGGTTTTCAGATAAAGCTGCACAATGATCGGCAAACTCTACAAAATAAAACAAAATCTAAAATGCAAGAAAAAAATCAACAGCAATGAAGAAAGTGTGAGCAGCATTAGTAACAACATGAGGAATGTGATTTTATCATGTTTTCAACAAACCAAACATAGATTCTTGATGGTCATAACAGTCAAAAAAAGTAAAAAAAAAAAAAAAAAAAAGTCTCAGATTACTGTACCTGCAACACATCTTCGGACACACATGTATAAACGTCTGATATTTACATATTTTTTTTTTATCCCCCTCCTATTCGGAGTGCATCTATATCACAACGTTTTTTTCAGAAGTCTACAACATACAATAAATTCAGGGTTTCACCTTTGGTTATGTAATTATCAAGGCTAGGTTTAAAAAAATATAGAACACATGTTCATGTTACTTTTGCATACAGTAAATTCAGAGTGAAACATATCAGCAAAGCAGCTGGTCAGCTCTAAATTTGAATCTTAGAAAAAAAAAAAAAAAGGAAAAAGAGTAAAGTATTTTATCTCATCAATAAACCGGAAGGTGAAAGCTCGCCGAGTTTCGTCTGCCATTTCACCCTGATAGAAAGTGAATGTGGCAGATATTTATGACAGGTGTTTATGTGACTGACATCTTTGCTTTAGTGTAAGTGGATCTTGATGAAAGAAGATACTCTTCCGATGTATTTCAGTGTGCTGCGTTCTCTCCCATAACTTTATACATCTTCTAAATGAGGCTTTTCTTGTGTTATGAATATAAATCAAGATTTTTGTTGCCAGCAACTCAGGCCAGCCTTGTTCTGTTGACAATATGAAACAATAAAAATAAATTTGTACTGGCCGCTTAAGAGTAGACAGCCAACATACTTTTTAAGAACCTATGATGCCTACAAAGCCGACCCAGCTAAAACGTAATGTCGACATTACAACCGAACATCTCTATCATATTAAAATATTCACATCTGTTCCTTACAAGACACTTTTTCACATCAAAAGAAAACGTCTTTAAATTTTATAAGTCTCTTAGTATCATCACTCCATACATTTATATATGTGTAATTAAGGCAATCATTTGGGGCCACGACTTACTCTTTTTTCAAGTCCGGTCTCAACCCTTTGAGGGTTTGTTTACTGACAGATTACAGCAGCTTTCATCCCTGCTTCTCGAGGTCCCGTCCGGTTGTTGCTTTTTTCAGTGTCCACTAGTGCTTGAAGTTGACTGGTCACAATGTTTTGCTTGTTGTTTGCACTCTCCAGAGACGTGGGGGATATTCCCTCTCTCTGTAACTGGCAGCGCTGCAACACAGAGAGAAACAGGAAATGGGGGAAATTTGTCATCATTCTTCAGAAAATGGCACTTTCAGAGTGGAGCAATTAGCCCAAACGCAAGCTTTCTTTTCCCTTCCAGTGGTTGTGCACTTTGATACCAAGACAAATAAAGTTAAATAAATCAAGTTAAGGACAATACTTTTAATGCAATCCAGGATGAAATGTTAAACACGCTAGTCAGCTAGACATGGTAAAAGGAAGAGGCATCCTCAGTACTGTTTTCATGTGTAGAAAAGTTTAAAGTTCTCCCAAGGAATAATGACATCCAATTGACCAATTCATGAAGTAACAATTATGACTCTTTGGTTTTGCATTTGCATCAAAGTGCTGAGCAGCAGGACGTACCTTATAGAGCTTTTTTTTTTTTTTTTTTTTTTTTATGCATTCATGTAAACTATGTTACTGTAGTCTAAATATGATAAGGATGGACTCTGGAATTGTCTAGCAAAAACATTTCTGAAACAAAAATTACCTAAAAATCCAACTTTCATCTAAGCACTTTCAAAAGTCCATCAAAGAGGTAACCAGGGGTTTGGTTAGAGTCAAGTCAGACCCAAAATACATTTACAATCCACTCCAGGAGGGTGCCATTTAATGTAGTATCTGTAAGATAATAAGCAGGATCTTGTGAAGACATTTATTATCTTTTTGACATTAAGAAATAAAATTAGTTTGGAAAAAAGAACTTTGAAAAAGATTAAACACAAGTCAAAGAGAGAGTCTTCTACTCATAAAGGTTATGCCATTTTATAATTAAGTGTATCATCTGCATAAAAGCAAACATTAGCTGAACCTGGGCCTTTTCCCAAAAAAGGTTTCAGAAATACAGAAAAAACTGGTCTTACAACTGAAAATTTAGGATCAACTGTCTTCACCGCATAAGATGCAATGTTCTAGTTATAAAGAGAACCGCATTTAAATTTTTACTACCCTATAATTTAAACAGGGTGGACTTGTTTTTTACAATGACTCCAAATTCCTCAAGGCATCTTGCATTTCTTGAACAGAGAACTTTTATTTAGTTTTAAATTTATTTTAGTGAGATGGTACAGAGAGAGTGCAGCATTTTCGAATCAAAGTCTGCTATTAGGATTACTTCTGGAACAGTAAAAAACAAAGGTAGCTATGACAGCAATAAAATCATGGCATCACAAATCTGTGACCCAATTTACAGATAGCTCAGGGTTATTATTGAAACAAAAACACATATCAACATGTGTAGTGCTACTTAGATTGTATTACTTTGTGCATACAGAAGGTGTTTTATTATATCATTTAATATGAATATTATTACTAAGTAAATGTTACCAAATTATCCAATAATATCATCTATTATTTCATTTTAATGGACAATTGTACGATTTTAGTAATCTTCTCAGCAGAAAAAGCTGTAGCTTTTTGTGTTGTTTCTGAAGAGAAGAATTGGTTACATTAAAGAAGAATTAATATACAGTATGATGTAAAATAAAGAGAGTAAAGCCACAATCAAACATTAAGTACTGTCCTTTTTACTCTATAATGTGTAGCATGTTTTGACATAAATGATTCAGCATGTTTTGGCATAAATGGTATCATATCATCCAAAGTTAACACTCTTCTTATACTTTATCGTCCTTGCTAAAAGAAGATCAATAATAGATGCCCAGCCATTGGGGTAAATTTTCTTTTTTCATTTGAACTGTAATATTTTAGCAACCAGTTAGTGCATTGTCACCACCTTGTGGTAGAGTTACCAGCAAATGTTTGCTATATTGAAAAAAGACGGTCAGTTGTCAAAACAGTAGAGAACTGAACAACTATTGGTTCAAAAAAGAAAAAATACTCTATGCAATACTCAATTAAAAATTAAAACAATGGAGATTTGTTTAAGGCAAATTAACAGCAACTTTGAAAAATGTAGGTAGAACTGCTTTTAAAACAATACCGCTACTGCTAATTGACCTGGAGCCTAGAATAACTTTCTGTTTCTGGTTTCTTTTTAAATGAAGTTTCAACTCAAATTGCAATTCCTTCCTCATGAAGTGTTTATGTTCTTTTGGTTACACCCTCTGGGGTGAAACATTTTGCAGAGTAACTGTTCTGTGTCACAGCTATTTGTGCTTATTAAGATGCACACTATTAAAGACGAGTGTCCTCTTTTTAAACAGAGCAGCTGTTGTATAATTCTCTACCTCAATAACTTGAGGATTTCCACAGTCTCATAGGAGTTGAAGACATTCTGTATGCAATCATAGCTGCAGCAGGCGCAAGGCAATTATAACACACATACTGAGTGTTTTATCTAATTCTCTTATTAAGGCTTCAGAGCGAAACATGGTTATTTACATTTGTTTACCTTTAGAAAAATAACTACACTACCAATGCCAAATAGACAAATGTAACACCAAGTTTTACAGATTTTTAAATGTGGC
Source organism: Girardinus metallicus (assembly GCA_903067095.1). Classification (NCBI taxonomy): domain Eukaryota; kingdom Metazoa; phylum Chordata; class Actinopteri; order Cyprinodontiformes; family Poeciliidae; genus Girardinus; species Girardinus metallicus. Next base: position 13,920 of record CAEGAE010033426.1, on the reverse strand, counting down.
ACATTGTGCTTGAAGTGTTTCACATCTTCTTTGGTTAGTCATGAACCTCAATGGATTTAGCAACTTTTTTGGGATTGACCAATGCAAAAAGTGGATAATCTGAAAGCTGTGGCATGCAAAAGTACCAATATCCAGTTCCCCAGAGTTGAGGATTTGTAGCCATAATACCAGCAGCAAGTCTTTTGGAGAATATAATGCAGCATATTGAACAATTTTTTGCAAAATAGTTCAATCTCAGTCAGATCAGATTAGAGGATCTGTACTTATCATCTTTCAAGAGTTCCCCAAGATTCTCAATTGAATTAAGAACATTTTAACTCATGAATACGCTTTGAGAAACCATTTGATTGCACCTGTTCTTTAGTGTAATCTATCTGCCTAACAACTATGACAAACTTATCTTTTGCTGATGTACCACTGCCAGTTTTGCATGGAGCAAACTACATACTGGAAGATTTCTGGCTTTCCCTCAACAGTGACTTTCCTCTTGCCACGCTTTCACAAAGGCTCAAGTAAAGGCTCTTTTAATAGTTGTCCTGCTGACAGATTCTTCCACGTGACGTGAGCTTTGAATTCTTGCAACTAGACTACCATGCTAGCCTGTCAGTCGAGATGAACAGCAATGTTTTTGTTGATTTTCAGCATTTCAAGTTTCAGATGACAGGCTGAACAATTCTTTGTGAAACATTAAAATGTTGTAAAGATCTCCACCATTTTATACGCGATGTCTCTATTGTTTTTTGCTTGAATATTTAGGTGACTTCTAGTGATAATTGTTGCACTTGATTATATTTATATTATATTCAGGGGATATCAGAATAAATTGTCCTCGATATTTATTCATGTCACACTTTTAAGATTTTTCTTTGTTGCAAAAACGGAAAAAACATTTATCCTTTTCTTTTCAATTCAGAGGTTTTATTGCGTTATGCTCATCTTTCCTGTAATATCACAGTTAAACACATTCAAGTTTGTGGCTATAAAATGACAAAATGTGAATTTCAAGGGGTGTAAATGGCTGTGCATTCAGACATTATGAGAAAACAGGTTTCACGTTTTAAAATGGGAAATCAATGGCCGGGCAGAAAAAGGTACAAATTTACACAAAAAAGAAAATCTTAAACAATATGAGCCTCTTCCTACAAAATGAAGATGTATAACTCCAACCAGGATGGCTGAGATTCACATTTATTATAAGGGTATTTCTTATGAAGGCTATAAAACAGAAAATCTGTAGTTTTATTGGAAGATGGGATATTAGTAAATTTAATCTAATTTCATCTCAATGGGAGGGACTTTCATTAGGATGGAGCACTGGTTGAGAAAAGAAACTTACTGCAATTAGCTTTCAGGGAATGACTGATGGAAGACAAGCAGGACCTGTCAGCCCCATGCAGATTTTCACTTGTTACTGTATATTAACTAGAAGGAGCTGAGAAGCCTATTTTTATGAAAGATGTGACATACAGAAAAATGTACGGGCTAAATTTATGAATGTAACCCAGACATTAGCAAATTAGAGTGGGGAAAAAAGAAAAAGTGGTGCAGACTCGGTCTAAAGTTGACCGTTTGTACATGCAGTTCGCAGCTGAAGACTTCCTGCTTGAATTGTTACCACACTGCTGGAAATACTCTCCTGATACACCTGGACAGAGCGCACAGGAGGAAGGAGAACATGCATGGAATGTTAAATATATGAAAACATTTTGAAGTATGATGGTATTAAAACCACACAATAAGTCTCATTAAATGCAGGAGCACAGTCATTATGCTTTTGCCTGCTGCAAGGCGTGTACTCAAGTTAAGAAATAGTTTGAAATAAGAAAAGTATTTTTTGATGAGATCTGATCAGTTTTCTGTTTCACCATTTTGCACACCAGCAGTTTTGTGTTTTTGTACCACACTTTTCAGACATAAAATAACGCCGTCTGTCGCAGGGACATTTTGAACCCACCATATTGTGCCTGCTAGTGAGACGTCTCTTACCCACTTTGACAACTGATGATTTAAAGTAATTCTCCATTCTCTGCCTATAGTCCACTGTAAGATAATATGGGTAAATTACATCAAATAAATATTTGTCAGCCCAAAAAGGAATTATAAAAAACTCAAGATAGTTTAGGAAGATTGGTATGAATTGGCTTGTTCCCAGATATGACATGGAAATGGAAATAATGAATGACCCTGTACTGCCTTTAAATTATTACATCCGTTTTTTTTATTGAGGAGCATTTAGAATTTTTTTGTTTTTTTAGTAGAAAACAGCAGAAAAAGACATGAAGCATTAGGAGAACACCTCATATCTGCTACAGTTGGTATTTGTTTTAAGCAAAATCAAAGAGCTATTTTACAGTTTGTTGACGAGTCTGGGCTTCATTTGATCATCATTATTACAAAATCTAAAGTAATTTTCAAATCTCAAGTGAACAGTTTTGCTCTAAGCATTTCTTAAAGACACAGCTGAGTTTCATGAAATCTTTGTTCTATGCAGAAAAATACAAAATAAGTGGATTTTTTTATAGTTTTCTTGGCAATAAGATCATTACAATTTGATGATCACCACATATCATTAGCTGAACGTAGTGTTAAACCTTTTGTTTACAGAATATCAAACATAAGTGATCGCGCTCACTTATTTTCCATGAGGATGGAATATTTAGAAACTAACTCACATTTCCACAGAAGTCTTTATAAAACACATATGGGATCATCACACTCGGAGCTCTGGCGTAATCTTCAAAGAAGCGTTCTGTTCATACATACTGAGGAGCTGCTGAGTAAGCTCAGCTGAAATTCTGACATTTCTAATAAGGGCACTTGTGGCAGAAAGCTTCCACAATCTCTTCTTTTTCAAACTCTGTAGCATAAAAACTACACACAGTGCCATGAAAAAGTATGTACCTAATTAGAAATTTGTTCTATCATAGTTTTTTTTTGTCTCAGTTGCTTTTTTCAGACTATGAGTGAAATTTTAATATCAAAATGGATAAAACAAGTAAGTACAAAATACAGTTTTTAAATGTTTTGTTTATTAGACATAGAAATCAATTCAAACTAAGACAGGCCCAGTATATAAAATACATGCCTAACCTAATTAAAGCACCATTAGAGTACTGATTTAATGCCACAGTGGAGGGTATTTTAATATGCATGATCTGTTGAAGATAATGCCACAGAATATAAATTTAAGTTCAGGTTTTGACTAGACTACGGTAATTCAGTTTAGGCTGTTTTAATAGAAATTCATGCAAAAAAATGTTTTTTAAAGGTAGTAGAAAGCTTTTAAGCAACAATTTTTGTTTCATTCATATTAGGATGTTATCTTTCCATATCTGGATTATGCAATGAAATTTTATTTTGCCCCCACCCAGAATATCAAAATACATCATGATGGTTAATAATAAATAATTTTTAATATAAATAGGACATATACCTCATGTGTTTTCTCAAACCAACACATAGAAGTGCACTGAATATGTTATGTGTCCACCTGGATGGATTGTGCACCCTGGAACAGGCTCACTTCTGTGGCACAAAGAAGCCTTGGCTCTTTTTTTATTGCCACATTATGACACCGTCTGCTCAAGGGGAAGCCGAGAGCACCGCATTAGACCTGTTACGATCTACAAAACCCTCTCTCTGCCAAGAAGTCATCCCTATTCACAGTTCAGGGGCCCGGCAGCTGTTTTCCGTGGGACTGGATTTAAAATGATTATAGTGCTTGCAGAAAGGAGCCAGTCGAGACTGCCAGAAAGAGATCCTGCAGGTACAACAATTATGTGGGGAGACTTTCATAGCCTCAGAGCATGAAATTATATTAACTAACAAAACTGCAGGCGGTTGATGGAATTATTAAAACCAAATGAATCAACAGCTACTTCACCTGATTTCTGAAAATCACTTTGCAGTTTAAGGACAAACAGGCTTTGATTGCTGGGACTTAAATTAAGCCATCTTCTAACCAATTACTATTTTGTTTTCTGTGCAGATTGAGTTCAGCTTCATTCAAACCTCAAACTCACTATTGATGTTTTCACTAATCTATTTAGCGCTGTTGTTCTGCCCATTGATAGCAGCACCCTTTTTTTTTTTTTAACAATGATCAGAAGCTTCATTAAAGGTATGGACAGAAAAAAGTAGCAAGCTGCAGTTTACTGCATCATTACAGAAATCTTTTGTTCCAAAATACTTTTGATAAACTTCAAAGAAAGTGGAGTATGTGTATCGGCAGCAAAAAAAAAAAAAAGAAAAGAAAAACAGAACTGATTTGCAAAGTAAAATAAACAGAATTTATTAAAATTACAGACTGCTAGGAACTTTAATGAACAAATATTTCTTTAAAAACTAACAAAAAACCTTTTGTTTACACATTAAAATTGGGTGTTTTATTCATGTGAATGTTTTCTAGGCCTTAGTCATTTTTTTCACTTCAGGTCGAACTGTTTAATTCACTTTGTACCCAACTTGTCAGACTTTCTTTACCTGCTTTAACAACCAATGATATAAACACCTTTTCATAATTTGTTTACAGTGTACTGTAGGCGTCAACTGTCTCTCATTATAACATCTTGAAGCAGAGTTAATTTTGGTTTGATCATGGTCAATCTCAATAAATCTCTCATATCATGAGTGTACAATGTACAAAAACAAAACTACTATAAAACTAAAAACAATGTTAAAGAAAATCTTCAGAAAACTACATACAATTAAATTAAATATGAAATCTTAGTCCTTATTATTTATCTAAACTGTTTTTTTGTGGTGAAATTACAAAAAAAGAGTTTGCACTCTTTTTTTTATTTAGAAATATTAGAGCAAAGAGGGATGAATAGTGCAACGTTTTTTTTAGATCTTTTTTCACACAATGTATAATTTTGCACAGCAAGCATCCTTCCAGTTCCCATTTGTTCTGCCACATAAAATGCTGCCATAAAATCAGCTACATTGAAGTTTATGGTCATGGCATGACAAAATGTGTAAATTTAACTGGCATGAATACTTTTGCAAGTCACTGCATGATAAAAGAACCAATTACTGCAGAAGCCCTTTCTGTGGGCTCACTTTAATATCTTGCTGACTTGCATGGTGCATCTGATTACAGCTGAAGGTGCTGCAGTTAGATACAGATAGTTTACAAATAAACATAAACATATGTGAAGGAAGGTGACTAAATAAATATCTCATGTGAATAAGTACAAGTGTTGGGGAAACAAAGCATGTAGTTATTGCTGACAACGCTATATATTTAAGTAGAACAACTGCAAGTAAGAAATGTAAGCAAACAGTAACAGTAAAGTATACTTTCTTTCGCAGTGGCATTACCTGATATCCGCGTTCTTATTACTGGATATTTAAGCCAGTTTACAAGTTTTGTTTCCTTACATCTAAATTATCTTGATATTGTATGCACATATGCAAATGCCTGATTTTTCAAGTGCAAACTAATAAGATGAACAGAAGTGTTTCTCTCTGCAAATATGAATAATAAATGAGAGGATTTAAAGCAATGCATCAGTATGAGGCTATGAAAATAGGACCTGCAGGCCCTTTTCCTCCCAGGCCTGTACATGGATAGCTTGCATACTGGGTCACAGTTTTGCGTGGACATGGTCAGGAGGGAGAAAGAGGAACAGATGGAGCAGTTGGCTGTTTTCTTTAACAGCCTTCACAAGCTTAAAATGTACCATGTGACATCTATCATTTCAAGTCAAAAAAAAAAAAAAAAAACCGACAGACTTTTTTAAGAATTCACTCTCATGTTCAAAGTTTTCATCCACAGTAGCCATTGTTGTGGAAAATCAAAGGTTTTAGAGAGATAAAAACTAAAAGCTGCAAAGAAGAGTTAACAATACAAGAGCTTATAAAAAAAATTAACTACTTTATTGATGCTGAAAAGGTAGCTGTTGAATTACAAATCTGCATTTTTCGCTTTGTTTCATTTGAATGCACAAAACTGTGCAATATTTTTCAGTCGAGGTTCAGTATTCTTAATTTTAACACTTGCTGAAAAAAAGATAAGTTTTTGTTCTAATATTTGTTGAAAGCAATTGCTAGTTGTGTATTTAGAGAAAACTTAAGGCCTTGTTCCCTGCAAGGAAGTCCAGAGCTGAAGCTTTTCCACATGGACAAACAGATAATATCTGTACCATAGACCAGAACAACCTCTTTAAGAGGCACGAGGGCAAAAAGGACATTAGCAGAAAAAACTATTATAGCTGAATCAAGTTGGGAAATGAGACATAGCAGCTTCTCATTACCTTGTGTGCACATTACGTCTACAGGCTCTCGCTGCCCATGAGTTAGTCTGATCTTATATATCATGGTGTTAATTGGTGCTTCCGTTGTAATATGGAAATCTCCAAAGACAATGTGAGTTTCTCCTTTCAGGTAGAATTATTGAGCAAATAGCTAGACCTGCAACGAAGGAATTAAAAAAAATAAATAAATAAGCAAAGAAGTGCTACAAAATGCTTTGTTGCTGAATTGCAGGTGGAAAACTGTCAACTCAATCTTTACATTTTTTATTAAATAGGTTTGCATTATTGTGACTGTTCCCATTTAAACTATCTGCCCGTTGGGAGTATTCTTTCAGGCAACAAAGTGTTTTAAGATCTCATTTAAATATTCTGGTCTGTGTCTAAAACACTTTAAAGTAAAACTATCAAAGGAGAGACGAGCACTTTAAATAAACAGAAAAAAAAAAACAGAAGAGTAAAAAAAAAAAACTCTAGATTTCAACAGCAGAGTTTAAAAAAAATATGTGGGGTATTTTCCAATACTCCAAAACATTTTTATTATTATTGCTGCTGTTATTATTTTTAGATGGCTCTCAAGTAAAAAGAAGGAAGAAAAGGAATAACAACTGAGCTAATTCAAATTGGAAAAACCTATGACAGGCAAAAAAAAGCAACCTTTAACAGATTTAAGCATAGATTCTGAATCTTTTGAGTTGCATATAAATTCCAGGGTGATTTGCCTCATAGGTTTCAGACAGAGTTTCACTACTCTATACTAAATATGTAACAAAGGTTTGATTGGTCTTACTGACAAATCTAATAAGTAGCTTTACAAAATGTGACAACAATCTAGAACCTTTTGCTGTCAATTTTGAAAATCGGCAACATGTTAAGTGAGATCAAAAGGCATCAAAGTTATGGTGCTGCAAAGTGTAGAAAGTCTGAATCCAACATTTTCTGAGCTGATTTTAACTCATATTTAAGAGAAATTAAATAAAATGTTAGTATAGAAGGGAGTATTTAGGAAAAGTAAACAAGTTAAATATACTCCAACTTAATAGACGTGGAAGTCACTTTTGAAACATCTTGAAATGTGCCCTCATAATTATTTACACACAGAAATTAATGTTAATTGGAGAAACCAAAGGAGAATATCTTCTCACCTCACCTCAAAATTATCCCAGCTTAGGAAAGATATTAGAGTTTCAGAATCTAAATTATGGATTTTTTTTTCTTCTCATGGTCGACTTTTGCCTTGTATATGTAGAAATAATAATAGCATTCAGTCTGTGTTTGAGCTCATGCAGTGATTTCCATTACAGAAGAAAGCCTCTTTTTGATGCTGCAGCTTCCGAAGTCTCCAAGATCCCAAACTCAAAGCTTTATGGCATAAATTTGAAAAATTTTACTTTTTATATTTGTCCTTTCAACTTTATTATGTGTACTATTGTGGATAAAAGCTTTGTCGCCAAAAGACATTGAAGATGTAGAGAAAGTATTCAAAATAATTTGAAATAGTCAATAGCACAAATATTGATGTAAGTGCTGTGAAAAAGTATATATCTCTTTACAGATTGCTTCTGTTTTTGACTGTTTGTTACTGATGCTTCGGGTTTATAAAGAAAAATGCAAAAAGCAGCCTAAAAAGTGTTAGCTATCCAGACTAAATTGACCCTGTGTGGAAAAATAACAATTGCTGTCTTATTAAATTCTAAATTAATTGCGTTGAACTGAATGGTTTTGGAAACCAAGTTTACATTTATTAGCCTCAACCAGGCCTGATTACTGCCAGACTTGTAGTATCACTAAGTTGCTTAAATGGCACCTGTATTACAACATAAAACATAGAAAAATATTTCAAAACACAACAAATCATGCCTCAGTCTAAAAGACATTCAACACTGTATGAGAAACAAACCGTTATGCGACTATGATAAAACCAATATAATAGTCTTTAACCTCTTATAGATCAAACATGAAGCAGTGGTGAAGCTTCCCAGGAGTTGGTGATCTACAAAAATTGCTGCAAAAGTTGGTCAACAACACATTCATGGGGTCACAACAGAACCCAGAGAAACATCTAAAGCACCGCAAGGCATTACTTCAGGTCAGTCTTCAAATTCAATTAGAGAGCTCTTTAAAAACATTTGTTTTGCTCTGAATTTAAATTTGAGGAACTTAATTGCAATTCATCTGGGACAGACTTCTGTATAGTACAGATGCACATATAACATGATGCCTGGCTTCCTGTTTGCTGACATTAATCCAAAGGCAGCGGGGATTTTCTGCCTCTTGCTGCTTCTTGCCTCATACCCCTGCAGGGCTCTTAGATCCACGCTCTTTCCTACTCACACACACACATGCAAACATACACAGGCGAACACGATAGACTATAAATATTCTGGCAAGGAATGGCTACATGTGCAGCACAACGTACACTGAGGATGCAACACACACTGTGTTTATTTCAACTCTGCCACCAAGCTCTCTGTCAGCAATATTTTGTATTGGAGAAAAAAAAAAAACGTTTTTCACATCTGCTTATCTGATAATGCTCATTTAGGCCAACTTGTCAATGAGCCCAGATAGAAGCGGTGCCGTCACCGTACTCATCCCATTTGTCTGCTGCTGCTTGACCTGCCAAAGCTTCAGGTGCTGAGTTTTATTTGTGCCTCCATCTGAGTGTAAGAAGCGTGCCGTTTGGAAAGCACATGTGCGACGCAACATGCCACATTACACCGTGACAGTCTGTCACAGTGAATTAAAGCTGGAACACAAACGGAGGCAGGCGTCGGGGAAAAAATCGTTAATGCCACAGTGCTCCGGTTCACCACAAGCTAGACCTGTAGGTGACAGAAGTGGCAGGAATTAGACTGACTGGAAGCAGAAAAACCGACTTTCATCTTTGTCGTTTTCATTCAACAAGACAATTATGATCCAAACATCGGTTGCATAACCGATGGACAATATTTGCAGCATGATATGACATGGCAGAAGCAGCTTAAAACTGGGTTACCATCAATTATTTTCATGTCGGCAGCAGAAAAAAAAAATCTATAAGTTTTGATGGTTGTTTTTTTTCTGTCAGTTTGACAAAATGAGACATCAGCTCTTATCTAATCTTTTAGCTCACAACTTACTGACAGAATAAAAGGGCTTACTGTCCAAAATGTCAGATTTAGCAACACGTTTAGGAAAGAAGGCAATGAATGAATGAATCCAGAAAAACCACAACCAGCCAGATTCACTTGAACATCTGGTGGGGTGTCTGTCATTCAGCCGACAGTTAGACATCCTTCAAATCCTGTAACTAGTGAGGTGGGACCTCCCTGGAATTGCCTTGTTCTCTGCAGAGATCTTCACTTTTAGCTTGAAGGACCACTGAACCGAAGCACAGAACAACATCAACAGCTGGACATGTCACTTCTTATTAACTGTTCCAAGTTCAAGAGCAGTAGTAAACTTTTTCTGCAATGAAACAAAACTCAAGTACCTTGTCAAATGGCAGAATAACATACTATATGTACATTAAATTTAACAGTTTCATTTGCTCTATTTCCCCTGATATATAAACCTGAAGCTATTGGATGATTCATGTGTGTTAGAGAACTAACAATACACAGCACATTGAACACATTATCATCACTGTGGTGGGGGCAGTATCATGCTGTGGAAAGTTGGTCAGAGTTGATGGAAAACTGGATGGTGCTAAATGCAGGGCTATTCTGGACAAAGAAATGCTGCAAAAAGCAGAGCATAATTGTAATCAAAAGAATATATATGAATGTCAGGGCAGAATCTGAGTTTTGTAAAATCCCACTGTAGTTTCGAAGGAATAGTTGCCATAGCCATGTAATTTTTCCATCAACTTCATATATGTGTTGGTCTATTTCATATAACCCTAAATTAATGGGGCAAAAATATAGAGTTGTTTAAAAATATCAATACTTATGCAAAGTACCAGTTGTTAAGATTTACTGAATAATTGTTAAAAGCTTCAAGTATGGTATATATTATGGATGTACTGTTTTATCTTCCTCCGCTAGTGTTTATTACATACATAGTCTTTAACTGCGGTTCTGGTAAATTAAGCACCGTTTTATATTTAGTGCAAACAAAAGGGAAGAGGAGCATTACACAGAACAAAAACTGTCATTATCTCTTCCTCCATGTCAGTCAAGATGCACCACCTCCAAACCAGCCTCCTCCATCTCAGGCCCCCGCAGGCTTTTCTCACATATGTGCATTACAACAGTGACTTAATGAAACGCCTACAATCACTTATCAACAGCAGATGCAGATGCCTGCCAGTTGTGCTGCCAAGCATAAAAATTACCGTGTTGTTTCCCTTGATAATGGTAGCTGCCGGCAATATATCCCCCAATTTGCAAACTAAATTACAAACTAGATCTCATTTTGCCCCACTGTAATTGTGTTTTTTGGGTATTTTATTATAAACCTCAGAAATGGCTTCATCATTTATCCTCTGCAACAACTTTAAAAATATCAACGAAAAAAGTATTTAAGTATTTAACAGGCTGACAAACTTACTAATATCATTAATAATTTGCAGCATAATAATATTGCATCGCATGCCATACTTTTAATTTTTAATTAACTGTCCTATTTCTGCACAGACACCAACAAAACAGTGATTTGTTGTGATGCTCAGTGAAACGGTGCATATACAGGTGGTTTATCTTCTCTTGCAGAGGAGGGTTGTTTTTATTTACAGTTATTACAGAATATGCATGCTTACACTATAAAATACTACTGTAATGCTTGAGGGATAAATAAAACAAAATACCAAGTGCAAGTCAGCATTTCTAGATTTATTTTTTTTAAATAATTTACTTTTCCACAGCTTGCTGATGTGGATGAATGCAACCTCTGCAGTTGTTTCTTTGATGATTACAGTACATAAGAGCTTCAGAGTCAATTTTCATGAATATTAGTTGAGAGTCTAAGCACAACCATTTAAGAATGTTATGAAAGAGAAATGCAGATGGGTGTTTTCGAAACTGTGAATTGCACATTAGTGTAAAAACTATTTTCTGGATGTTTTTTGCTCTCTATGTAGGAGGTAAATAAAACAAATGCCTGCTATCTTAATGTATATTATCTGCTTTTCATTCCTTTCACTTTTGCCTTGAACTGCAGGTAGATTAATGCATAATGATAATAGTCCACTGTATTAGGGCTTAGACTTTCTGTATATTTGAGTATTTTTTAAATTATATTTTTTAATATCTTTAGATATCTCATTTAGATAAATTATGCTATTTTGTTGGTCTACAATTTATGTATGCAGTTTTTAAATCCTCTATGAACAAATGTTTTTGTTTTCAACTTCAGTGAGACTTTGACCTTAATTTGTTTCAATTGGTTTTACTGTATTTATTTTATCATTTCATATTTTTCTGTTTTTTTAGCATATGTAAGCTGCTGCATTTTTGTTTCCGCTGTGGTTGTTTTAAAGCGCTGTATTAATAGTGTTGGTATGGTAACATGCGAGTTTGAAGGTCTGCTGACAATATCAACATTAATAGCCCATTTACTTGCACAGCACCCTTGATAATTGTTAGCACCACAGGTAGAAGTCTTCTAATAATTGCATTTTTTTATTGCAGTAACGTTATTATATGACAGAATATTTTAGAGAAAGCCAGCACTTTAGCTCAGTGACAAAAATGTCCCGTGTTTAGGAATAAATGCATGTGCATGGCTGTGGGTAGAGTGTAGTGTTTGCGGTGGGATTGTGTCTTTTAAGGGGGGACAGTGAAAAAGCATGGCTCCGGGTTCATAGGTGTGAGGTTGGTGGGGTGCCCAGTCTTTGGCATGCTGCAGGTGTTGCCCTGGCGCTGTGTTAGGGTCAAGGTCAGGTGAGTGGTGCACTGGAATGCGTTTGTGTTGGTGCAGCTGATGGGTTGTGTTTGACCTTTCATCATGTTTGAATGACAGTATTTTCTCAATCAACTTAAAGCAAAGGAGTGGGGGGAAATACAAAATGACTCTAAGTTCAGGATCGTCTTTATGTACAAAATTAGGAAATAGAAATGAAAAAAAAAAAAGACTGAATAGGACTTTGAGCTAAAACACTGCACAAAATGTCAGACAACCATCCACGGAATATTTCATTTTGAGATTTACAGAAACAAATGAAATGGACTAAGATTGGAGTATGTCACTTTTATTAAAAGTATATTTTACATATTTGTTGGAACTGTCACTGTTGTGGCAGTATGCCGTGAGACAGATAATCTGTGAAAAAAAATCAAGCACCTCTGCTTTCTCCCATTGCTCCCAATTGTAAGTAGTGTGGTCAATGCTATCTAGAAACAACCAATCAGAGCCAGGCGGTGGGTCTTTGTGTTGTCAATCACCCCTTCATGAGGGGTCATCCTCCTCTTTCTACCACCTTGCTCTCTGTTATGCTGCAGCTAACACAGCCTGTCATGAATGCTTAGACTAGCTAATGTGGCCACCAGTGACGGCAGATAAAACCGGTAACTTTCTCCGCCAGTAGCACTTTTAGCAGCGATTTCATGAAGTTGATTGACAGCGCTAAGACCTTCCTCCTGGCTCTGATTGGTTGTTTTTGACCAGGAATGTTGCATTTTGTCAGATGGCAATAGTAGGTCCGGGAGGAGGTGGAAGAGATCACAGATTATCATAACATACATGGTGACAAATTTAACAAATATATAAAAATATATATATATATAATTTATAAAACTTACATACTGCACCTTTAAAATTGGAGAATGAGTGTTGGTATGCTTCTTTTAGAAGTTTCCTCCTAACTAAGAAAATATGTCATTGATACATTTAGTGTTAGATTAAACTGCACACAGGATAGTTAAAAAGGCATCCTTTGAAATTCTTCCCCAGACAACCTTAATGATTAATGAGTTCTCTGTAGCACAGACCAGCACCAAATTAGATGTCTTATAGCAGTTGTTCAATGCATGCGGCCAAGCAATCACTTTGAAATCTCTATTTCATTTATCTGGTTTTTCAAACAGAGGAGGGTTTAGGGCTTTTTTTGTAATTATTCAAGTCCAATTAGTTAATTCACCATGTGGAGCCATTGTGTGTCTGGAAACAGGTTAATAAGAAACTTCTTTCCTTCTTTAAAAACTAATTACACTCAAGATGAAAGTTCCTTTTCATGGATTTGTTGATAAAATGTGCATTTTGTGTGGTCATTTTTTGTTGGAGGCTAAAGACATCAATGCTCTTCCTCCAGCACTCAAGAAGCTGCCAGAAACCCACTTGCATAAATTGCCATGGAACCTACATCAATCCAGTCCCAAACCTTCTGAAAATGTTTTTCATTTCTAAATGATAAAGTTACGATCATGACTACTTTAAAAGCTTGATTTAATTGAAAGCATGTATGCATACTGTAGCCTCTGAGCAACAAAAATGACCTCAGATACTATCTGTGCTGTCGGACAGTCTGCACTAGCTGAGCATTAGTAAAAGAAACAGTTTGATTAATCTTGGTCTAAGCCTTTCAATAATCACTTTCAGTAAGATTTTGATTAATTTCTACAACATCTTCTACTGTGGCTCTGCGGGAAGAGTAGTTGTCTTATGATCGGAAGGTTGTAGGTTCAATTCCAGCTTCCTCCTGCCCCATGTCGATGTGCCCTTGGGCAAGGCACTTAACCCCAAATTG
>CAEGAE010033425.1:0-15000 GCA_903067095.1 Girardinus metallicus | reverse complement strand
TAATGGACAAGTTAGGCTCTGTTCCCAGCAGCTTGGGACAGGCTGGGGAAAAAAAAGACACCCACAATCTGAACATACAGGGTGAAAAACAAAAATGGAAAAGGAGAATGCTGACAAAAATGTGGTTTTGCAAAAACTGAAGCAATACACCCTTTTAATTTGGCTTACTGTTACAACATTTCCGATAAATCCTGATTGGTTTACATTGTGCTGTGATTAGCTAAGCTACTCACAGTTCCAACGGACTATGATTGATTGGATGTAAAATCGGATTACTGCATCTAATTTTGTTGCTGGCTAGTCGTTCTCATCCAAAATGGAAAGCTTCACTGCAAGGCTTTCGCACAATGCTACTACTTCATCGCTCATGCTGTCACTTAGCTAAAAGGTTTGATCTATCTAGAAACATGTCCTCTCATCTGATACGTGAGTGCAACATTTGTCTGACTTCAGCTGAAGTAAGAAGAAAGGACTGGAAAACTTGGACTAGCCTGACAAATTGCATAACAATCACTATACTTGCAAAGTCTGCTCCATCAAATTAGCAACATGTAGGCATGAGATTCCTCATGTGATCATGTGCCACTCCTGCACAAGGATCCTAAAAGGACTGACGACCTTTATTGAGAAATAGTTGTTTGAATGGGAAAAGAATAAACACAAAAATAAACACAAAAAATGTTCATGACTGGACACCAGATCAAACTTCCACATATTTTAAAGGTGATCTGTTGGAGTTCATTCATTTTTGTCTCTGTGCTCCATTTACCAGTTTCAGGACCAGACCAGAACCCCTGAGTGTAAATTACCTTGAGAAATAATGAGATTAGGTTATACATAAAAGCAGGCTTTAACGCCGAAGAACGATCAAATGTTACAAGCCATACATGTCATACAAATGGAAAAGATACAGAGTAACATTCACTGCACTGAGCTCAATTTATGGACGAAACCAAGTGAGGCAAGGATTGTAGTGCGAGTTTAGCTTTTTATTCTTCTCTGCAATCTGTACCCTCAAAGGCTTGTCTAATCAGTTTCAGTCTGTTTATGTGTGACCGGCGGCAGACACACATAAACATGGTTATGTAAGCTACAGCGTGTGGGTGTAGGCAGTTAAAAGAGGCTAAAAGAGATAGAGGAAAAGATAGAACCTACAACAAATCTATCATACAAAATTCACATTTTGCATGTTTTTGTACTTCCGTTTGGGTTTCCCAAGCACTTAGAAACAATCC
Source organism: Girardinus metallicus (assembly GCA_903067095.1). Taxonomy (NCBI): domain Eukaryota; kingdom Metazoa; phylum Chordata; class Actinopteri; order Cyprinodontiformes; family Poeciliidae; genus Girardinus; species Girardinus metallicus. The sequence goes on along the minus strand of CAEGAE010033425.1, from coordinate 13,765 downwards.
ACCCAGTGGTTTTTTGGTAATAAGTCATTGTTTTTTTGGTGTCAACCTTTTCACAAGTGCCCAAAATGTAGCGTCACAAATTAGCAGGCACTGTCCTAGCAACACCAGTGAAGCCCAGCGTGTTACCTAGCAACCCCAGCAGCGCTCTCCCAACTACCTAGCAACTCCAAGCTGAGTTCCAGTTTGGTCAGCTAGTTTTACCCCTGTCTGCACTGTACAATGGCTGCTGGAAAAGACAAGTGTTTTGTTGGAACTACTTGCTGCAATCTTGCTGGTTGTACCGGAGGCTACACTTCTGCTTTTCAAAGAAGTATGGTTGTATAATTATGCATCTGTTTGCAGCCATTTTCAGGTGTGAGTGTAAACGTTGAGCTGGGGAACTTGGCCGTGATCAGCTTATTTGGATTTAAAGTGACAGGAGTCCCTAAAGCAGCCAGAACTGACTAGACAAAAATCTCATTATATACCAAGAATTTTATGCAAACAATGTAATGAACATGTTTTGCATGGCCTTTAGACCTATCCTAACCTCTTCAGAAAAATATAATAGGTTACCTTTAATATTTGTATTGAATTAAAAAAAAAAAAAAAGTTAACATGTTTTGGAGCTTGGATCAGGTTTGGTGTCTGGGAGCCATCTCAGCTGACCTCCAGACCTGCAGCAACCCCACCCTCATCTTCTCACTCATGGTTGGCATTCCCGGCATTCCCTGTCCTCCTTGCTGAAATTCCAAAGGCCCTCCAACACCTGACTCCACCAAATGTTCACCTCTGCCCCCTTAGTTAGCCTGTCACCAAGTCATGTAGGCAACATTTTGATGAGTTCTGACCATTGGAGGCAAATGCCACAACAAATGTTCCTCATGTGAAGTCTGTGCATCACAATCCTGTCTTTGGGTCCATTGCTTTCCAAAAAAAAAGTTTTCAAAAAGATTAATTAGTTGAGATCCTTAGTTTTACACCACTGGCGGAGGTTTTCTGTTTATCATAACACCAGACTAAATTGGTTCTAAAACTAACAAAGTCAGGTTACACTAAATTCCTTGACTAAAATCATGAACTTTCACTGCCAGTTGTGCATTTTTTGATGTCTGCCTGGTCACCATGGTCTGCCACAAAGACCTAAACACAGACTCTGTCGTGCAGAAACAGCAGAGACGACTGGTCACATAACAAAACATCTGACTGAGAAAACAACAGCATGAACAGAAAAACAAATGGCTTGTTTTCCTCCTCTCTAATTGTCGGTGTAATGTGATCAGAGTTAATTTAGTCTGCTGGGTTTTTTTTGTCTCAGAATAGTTTTTTTACTGGTTCTGCTGTGTGTTTTGGGAACAGGCTGACTGAGGCTAACGATAGCACTTTAAAGTCTGGGTGATCTTTTTATATTACACCAGCTGATTTTTTTTTCAACAAATATAGCGCAAATTAAGTCAAACAAAAAGATGAAAATATTAAATGCGAGACATACTTTAAATTGAAGTTGAAATCTCTTTATTTGCACTTGCAAATGCGTGGGAACGCTGAACAGTTTACTCAAAACTTGAAGAAGATTGTATCAAATTTTGCTGTTAGAATACAAAAGGGGAGATAAAAAAATAGTCCATTATACAAACAAACAAACAAAAAAAAATACACTTTTAGAGACTCAAAAATAAAAAAAATCTACTGCAGATTGAAAATTTCCCTCTCCTGTGTGTCACTGAACAATATTTAGTTGATTGTGGGAACTGCTTCATGTCTGTGTTGGTTTGCTTTTCCTCCGCTACTTTAACTACAAAGTTATTTTCAACTAAAAATGTGTTTTTTATCAAAAATAGTGATGTCAGGTTGTTGATATTTTGATCAAAATTATATCTGGCCTACATGAATGTGAGAGTTTGCTTTCAGTATTTGCTGGTGATAACAAAAGCAGTCAAATTTACCATTTCTTATTGGGGTTTTTTTTTTATGCTCAAACAAAATCACAACAAAGTAATTATGCATTTGATGGCAACCTGAAAAACAAATATGGTCAATATTTAGGTTAATGATCCATTGAGATAATGTGATTAGGGAGTGTGGGTCATTTGCCATCTTATAATTGGAGTTTAATTATTTACAGTTCAGTCTTTTTGGGGATATAAAAGGAAATGAAAACTGTGGGATGTATTTCTACCACCATGCTTAATTTTGTACTCAGAAACGTTTCATACCAGCTCTGAAAAGCGATGATTTGATTTCATTCTTTTATCTATTGTAAAAAATGAGGCGATATGATTACTCACTTACTTGTTTTGGCTTGATTTCGAGTCCAAATCTTGCATATTTCATAAATAGGTTTGGATGAAATGGCAGTGTTTGGGTGTGAAATAAGGATATAAAGCAGAAAAGTGGAGAGTTAGTAGATTAAAGCTGTTTGTCACTATTTCAGGTCTTCATCTTTCTTCTGGAGTTACCGTCTGACACAACACGATGGAGATTACTGAAAAAGAAATTATTTCATTTTAACCTGTGCAAGGTGAAATGACTGAATTCCTCTATTGTATAGATTACTTAGGTCATATTTAGGAAAGTATGTGCACCCTGTCATTATCAAAGTAAGTGTGGCCAAAGTTAAAAGCATTAGATAAAGTTAAAGCCTGCCTATCTGGTTGTGGACTTTGAGTAAAAGCTCAATGTTAAAGGTCAGCTGTGGAGAGATTTAATTTCCTCCTTTGCTGTTTTTCCACAGGCTTCTCTGGTTCATTTTCACCTTTGTTTATATCTTTGATTCCTGTTTTGTCTTATCTGCCTCTTTTATTTCCAAGAACATGGAAAACCTGCTGCTTTCTAATTCATTTGGTAAAGGTCAGCAGTGGATATTTATGTCCTTTAAACCAAACGCCCCGCGGAGGGAGTTAGTTATAAGGAGGTTGACAAAGGCAGAAAGTTACGTCTTAAGCTTTTGATTCTTTTTACAGCAACAAAGCATTTATTTTTAATACCTACTTAAACAAAAAACTAATTTAATAGTGCCCATGACGTAAATGCTACAGAATAATTCCAGAACTTTTCAACTATATGTGCAATTGAGTCAAACACAGACAAAAACAGCATGAAACTGTTTTGTTTAAATGTGGTTTCACTTATTTTTGTAGTACAACAGAGATTTATGCAGTGATTTAGCATCATGATGGGTTTAGGGGGGGGTCTGCGTAAATTGAATATCCTGTACCACATGGTAATGTTTTCAATCTGACCAATAAATCTGCTCTAAATGTCCATCAGTAATGAAGTGGAAACAGCTGCTATGGATTCACTTCATCTGGCAGACATGGTCATTTTATTATCAGGCCGTATAAGTGCTGCTGAGGAGGAAAAATGCTATTTAATGCTCTGACGTTTTAAGTTGCACAAAGATTCTTCAGCTGTCTAAGTGGGAAAGAAATGGATTGTAGATCAGAAACATTAGCTCTCATGTTCCAGCTATCCAAACAGGGACATGTGCGCATTCAGGCAATCTTGCAGCAGGAGATAACAAGCTTGAAGACTTTCAGCAGCGTAATACTTATTTTGTGACAGTTAACCTCCCAACCTCTGACCTCCAAGGCGTTTTTGGAGTTTGAGAGCAGACAAAAGGAGGATGAGAGCGCTGGAGGGAGTGTCCAGGAAAACCGGGAGAGAGGGGAGATAACAGGAAAGTAGAGGATGATTGAAGGGAGGAGGGGACAGATGGAAGAAGAGAAAAAAAAGGAAACAAATTCCAAAACTTTTTATTCTTTTGGTTGGCATTTTTTGTTTTGATCTATGCTGAAAAACCTGCATCTGTGCATTTTTCCTTCATTCCATTTTCAATCTTTTTGATCGAAAATGGAAACACAACTGCAGAAAACTGATCTAGAAACTCTTGTTTTTTTCCCCCCCATCTCTTCCATTGGAGTTTATTCGAAAAACAGTAGAAGATGCCACTGATGGGACAATACTTCTACACCGAAGGGGGGCCAGCGGAGGAAGAGTTGATTCACAAACGTCATCAGAACAGAGTGAATTTCACCAATGCAAGCATTTGAAAACTGATGCTTCTAGATTTGATCTGAAAACGGGAACCAAATGGGGCTGATCGACTGAACTGCTGCAAAGTACTGAAGATGTGTCCCTAAAATTTTTCCTCTTATCTCACTAAGATCTTTTGCTAACTTTTACTGACAAAAACCGTTTAGTAACTAGTTAGTAATGAGAAATTGATCTCAGTAAATGAGACAAAACTAGCTTACAAGAAACTTTTCAGCATGATGTAGGAGATTGTTTGAAGTCCTTAATAGTGATGAAAAAGTACTAGTTATAAGTTAAATAATCTGCCAGTGGAACAAGACATTTTAGCTTGTAATATGGGAAAAATATCTTGTTCCACTGGCAGATCATTTTACATAGAACTGCTTGCAGCAGTGCTTGTTGTCCGGCATGCAGTATTCTCCACCCAGCTGAGTTTGCATCACCTGTAGAGGACGTTTGTATGACTTCACTTCTGGAGAATGTCAAACAATTCAATATTAAGTTAAACAACTGTGTTCTGAGATGGACTGTGCCTGTATTTTTCAGCTTCTACTCTTCATGTGGCTAAAGACTGTCTTTGTTTATGATTAGGATTTTTGTTTTTCCTCTCTAGCTCTTTTAAAGCCACTGATCTCATCATTACCCACTACTTTTTCAAGTACTCAGCAGCACATATGGCTTGGTAAGCAGCTGCATGTGTGCTCCTGCCTCTTAAACCCCACGGTCATGTCTTGGGGCTTTCTTGGCAAACCAACACCATCTACATCTCGTCTATCCGGTCGTCCTCCCCCCCTCTCTCTCTCTCTTCATGGCTCTTCACCTCTGGTTGCCCCAAGTCCATTATCCCTGACCCCAACATTCACTACATACCAAAGATCAAAGCCTGACAAGACCCCCGAAGAACACTCTCACTGTTTCCACAACCCATTAACTCTGCTCAGGTGCAGAGTACCTGCACAGATGAACGAGTGTGTGCACAACATCTGGCACATTTATGTGTCTCTGCACAGAATCAGGAAATCTGAAGGAATCTACAATCGTCTTCAAAACATTTCGAAGCCACTTACAATCTGGCGTTGTTCGTCTTGCTGCTGTTAGACAGACTTTTCACATGTCTACAGATAAACTCACACTGTTTGAACAAATCAACATGCTCCTTGTTATACTTTGCATAGCAGATGTGTCAGATTTGGGGATATCAGAAAAAAAAAATCAAATGATTTAAAATGGAAATACAAGGTTTTCATCCAAAAGGGTCAAAATGTTGGACATAAAATTGACATTAAAAGCTATTTGTATAAATAAAGCCAAAATGATCAATTCCTCTGTGAGATTTAGGGTTAAAGTAATAGTTGTCATACTTGATTCTGGTTAATATGAAGAAGCCCAGTCAGACTCCTAGTAACAGAGGGCTTAATTTCTATAATGCTAATAAATATTTTTCCCTTTATATGGCATTAATAATTTTCAACATGAATGTTTTAAAATTTTGTAGATATATGGATCAAATTACTACTACTTTCAAGAAATATCTATCATTTCCTATCAAAAAGAAACTTTAAAGAAATTTACCTCTACCAGAGGTGTGAATAATTCTGGGCTTAATTGTATATATATAAAAAATAAGCTTACATTATGATACAAAATCCAGGTTTTGATAATCAGTTACTTTTACCATGTTGGAAAAATGGACAAAAACCACCATTTGAATGTTGTGACATGAGGTCTAGTTATATCAAACATGAGGTTAAATCATGTTTAAAATAAAAAATTACTTTGAGGACACGACTGGATTTTTAAAGTGGTTTATGGTACGATTTTTTTTCATGAGAAAATCAGAAAACCTCACAGTTGCATCTCCATGTATTGACTGTGTGTGTTTCTGTTACAGCTATTCTTAAGGAGAGATACTCCTCCAGGGATCAACACTACTGGAAGTACTCACAAATTAAAAGCAGCTTTAAAATTTTTACACATGGAAATAAATCTCATGATTGACTGTGTCCAAGTTGTCGATGGAACAGTTTTATTATATTTTTAGAAGACTGACTAATGGGCATTTGAGTTATATTAATGACAACGGATCAAGTAGATAGACTGAAGTAAGAGGAGTCTGGATGTTCAATAGAGGAGCGGTAAAAGTGTTCAATCCCGAAACAAGCTCATCTATTCAGTACATTAATGCTCCATCACTTATTTACCTTAAACAGCAAATTAAATACCAGTAAAGCTGCAGGTACAAACTGGGAACAAATGAGTGGCACACAAATATTGAATTAATTTATTTCTAGAGATTCACTGAGATGCTAAGTGGTAACTGGAAACAAAACAATTTGTACTTTTTTTTGTCAGAAACTCAACAATTTGATGTTTTTTCAACCAGTGAACGCGCCATAGCAAAGAAAAAGCAGTCAGCAGTAACAACATGTTTCCTATGGAGGTTATAAGAATTTTTAGTATCAGCGAGGTGTTGAAAGACAAGGTTAAAGGAAAAACCCTGAGAGAAAAGACTTTCAGTGGATAACAGGAAGGAAGTTTGGTCTCTATTATCTTTAAATCTCTTATCAAACACACTTGATTTTGAAATATTTGGCAGCTTTTCAGGGTTGAAGTAAGAAATCACACAGACATGGCTGTTTTATTAATGCTTAGTCAATCATGACTATAAAATGCTAAAGGTAGCAAAAGATTTCAACACCATAATTTCTAGTTTTTCGTTTGGAGCTGTTAAATTGTGTTTTGCAGTGACTGCTTTCTCACACTTTTATCCAAAGTGAAATAATTATTGACCTTTCATGACAAGAAAGCTTTAAAAAAAATGAACTCTGTTTAACATGTCCTTATCTTACGGTACTTTCAGCACCGTAAGATAGAAAATCCAAAGACTAGACATCATCTACAATTGTAAAGAATGAGAAAAACATATTGTTTGGTTACTTTATGACATGCAGAAAACCAGTGTACTTAGTTGCACAAATTTAACAATATGATTATATTATTTGGAAAACAAGCAGCAATCTTTACATTTTACTGTCTTTTTTCAATACTCCACATAGAAGAAAACTTTCCATGTTTATCCCAAAACAACAACAAGCACAAAAGTTTGTGATTAAAATGAGTGTCACTGCATAAATTAGATGCTAAATACCATTTAAACTGAAAGAATTGATTTTAAAGGAGTGAGCATAAAATGCAATAAATTTAACACATTTACAGTTCTGTGATCTACTATGTCTCAGAACTGCAAGCCAAACAAGCAAACACACAGCAAACTCTGTGTGACTGTCAGCTGTATTTAATTTCCGGTTCGTATATTGAAGATGTCATGAGAAGGGAATCTAATTGACAAATTAAAAAATGAGTGGGACAAAATTAAGTCACAGAGCTAAATCAGTGTTGCTCTGATTGCTTCAGTGAGGCAGAAAGACCAAACTGAACACACATCAAAACGGTGAGTGACAATAAAGCTGTCCACTCTCACACCTGTTGCCATTTTAGGACGAACCGTTCGACCTACATCGGTGCATCGCTAAACCTTTAACCCCTTGTTCCTTTACCTCCCACAATCTGTCTGTTTTTCCTCGGCCTGCGCAGCCCTCATCTGTGCGGCTGCTACACTTGAACAGCAAACGGAGCCAAACAACAGCAACAAACAAACAGCCGTGGCGCAGCAAAGACCCCCCAGGACACGATCGCAATCAGGCCACTCTGGCCAGGCTTTGACCCCCAGGGGCCAGCCTCTCTAACTGGGTTGAAAAAACAAACCCCGGCTCTCTTCTGACCCTCCTGTCAAGAATCTCTAAATATTTCAAAGCTCTGATAAGCATCTATACTCGAGAGCCACATACGGGACGACGGCAGCGCCGAGTGTTTCTAGAAAGGACACAGACGCCGTAAACATGGTTTTAATTAGTGAGACACTTAAACCAGACTTTGTTGTTTTATGGCTTTTGGCTTTAAATTACTCCTATATTATTGGTCTATTAATATGTGTGTGCTTTATCCAAGTTTTGGGTAAAAAAAAACAACATTCAGGGTCAAATATCTGACCTCGGGACCTCTTGGTTTTTGACTGAACCTGGAAGGATGGGTTTCCAATGTCACATTTTTCAGGATAAAGTGTTTTTTCAGAAAGGCAGCACATAAGTCTTGAGTAGTAAATTGCACCAATATTTAAAAGGATGAGCATGAAAATGCCTAAAATATTTTAATGCAAATCTTGCAGTAGACATCTTCAGTATTTACAGCTAAAGTGTTCATATCTCTTGAACTGTTCTACAATATGTCATGTTACAACCATCATGTTTTCATGCACTTTATTGATAATTTACGTACAAAGTAGTGCAGAAACACAAACATCTAAAAGTTGACATTTCTGTCAAGTCTTCTTTGTAAAATAGCTCAAACTCAGTCAAACTGGCCAGATTGGCTGAGGAGTGTCTGTGAGGTCTCAAGTTGTGAGAGCAATTCTCAAATTAAAAAGTTATAAAACATAAATATGCTGCATGTTTAGGACCATTATGCTGCTGGAAGGTGAACCTCGTCCCTAAATCTTTTGCAACCTGTAGAATCGTCAAGATTAGGATGATACTTCCACCACCACACCGTTGTGGTTCATCGTGACCCAAATTAGGGCAACTGGTTGATTTACACTTTAGTCAGGTTCATCAGAGTAAACAGGGCTGAAAAAAAAAAAATAATAATTTTACTTTTCTTACTTATTTTGTTACTCTGTCACATCTTTTTAAACTAGACTGAAATTTGTACTTAATTGAGAAAAACAGGTTTAATCGGCGGGGGAGACTTTTAAGGTATCGTAATGTGATCATCTTGTGCAGCTGCAACTGCAGCAAAATGTCTATGATAACTAGCAGCTGTACATCTGAAGGACTTTAGATCGGAACAACTGTATCTCTGGTACCTTACAGTCTGTAATATTTTTATGTGTTGGACTTGTCCGGTTTCAAAATGTTATCATTATTTTCCTAGCAACATTCCTTTGCAGAACATGCTGCTTCATGCTGACCACATTTTTATCTGTCACCTGACTGAAAAGCTCAAAATAAAATCACAAAACCACGCCTTGATCCATATACCAATTCTTTCTAAAACAGTAGGTTAAAACAATATAAGAAACTAGCATCTTATTGTCTTCTATTGCAATAAGCCCCTTGCTGCCCCTGATTTGTTAATATGCACTGCATTAATTAAAAAATATTAAGTGGCTGTTTAAAATTTTAAAAAATAATCATATTTTGCTTAAACCAAAAAGAACATTTCTGATTCTTGGAGCTGCATCGTTGTAATATCGCAGAGTTGAAATCACAACTTGAGATTCTAAATCCATCCATCCATCCATCCATTTTCTGTTCACCCTTAGTCCCCTTAATGGGGTCGGGAGGGTTGCTGGTGCCCATCTCCAGCTACGTTCCGGGTGAGAGGCGGGGTACACCCTGGACAGGTCACCAGTCTGTCGCAGAGATTCTAAATCCATATGCGTATATGCATATGCGTATAATAAAAAAGCTAAATAATTCAATTCCTAAGTCAAGTTTCTTTCAGTAATGGTGGCTCTGACTTCAAGATACTGTTCTAAGTAGAAAACACAGAGCTAGAAGATTGTTTTATGTCAGCCTCTACACAATTTGTAGAAATTGTTAGGAATATTTCTAAATTTTTCCTGGAGATGAGAGCGAAAGCAGTGAAATTCTCGACTCATCCCACATCAACTCCCCTGTGGAAGTCTGTGGAGAAAAGCTTAATTATTTGAAGCCCCCGTGGAACGTCACATAAAAACGTTCACCCCTTGCTGCTCGAGGTGGAACACTGTGAAATTTGGGATGTTTTTGGGATCATTATTTTGTCTTCATATCCTGGTGATTATTTACAGATGTTGCTGTTGCTCCCATCATTCAACTCCATAGTTTTGCACCAAAAATCTCACACTGACTGTGAGCCATGATTTATCAAACCATGCTGCAACAGAAACAACCATCTCTGTATTTGGATGTATGCTAATGGAAACCGTCAATACAACAAACTATGTTAGTATACAGTACATACATAAAAGAGGACTAACAACTGATACCTGGGGTACACCAGAGTTAATTTTTGAAAACAATAATCTCTTACCACATATGACAACACACCGTTCATGATCACAAGAGCAAAATACACTTCTTTAGCTCTCAATTACATTTTGATGTGCACTTTGAGTCTCTTGGAATGCAGAAAAGTTTAATTTAGTCTCTCCGGGTGCTGCGTGGATATCTTTATATTCTGTTTGAGTTATATTTTCAAAGTCGTTCAGTTGTCTCTATTTCCTATTATATTTTTTTGTCTATTACATCACAGTATTTGTTTGGCAAATTCACCATTTATATTCTGTAGTCCAAGTTCAGGGACACTGAAGCTACAAGTGGATAAGTCAAAATGTTTGGCTGTAGAGTGCATTAACCCTCATCATTCATTATGATACAAAAATGGCCGAACTTGCAAGAATGGAGCGACTGCGACCTTCGCAGAGTGTGAAATGCCTCATTCGCATTTAAAGAGGCGGCACCAAAACAAGTTGCTCTTCAAACCAGTCAAAACTCATCTTAGAAAAAAAATTATGTTTAATTTTATCTGACCTAGAATATCATGGCTTCAATTCTCAATAAAACATTTAGCATCATCTGTTTAATAATGAGGATGGAAACCTCATTTCTAAGGATGTCAGTAATGTTTCTACAAAACTCTGGGAAATGCACGTAAAAAATGTACATGCCAAATTAGGTGTTCCGGATTTTAAAACTCAATTTAAGAAAAGATCACACTCTCTCTCTCACTCCAAACGAACATAATAATAGCCAGCAGCCATGTTGTAACAACAGCCATGACGTAAATACATTCAGAGCTGAACTCCAGTGCACCAGCTGCGCTATAAAAACACGACTCCATGTTTGTCCTTGAAATGCTCCGACTCGCATAAAGACACACAGTTACCAAAAACACACACCCACAGACACAGTGACTCATGACTTCATCTCTCAGTGTGTTCTCGACATGAAGCATCAGGACCAAAGCTGATGAAAAATGGATGGACAAAAATGAGCAGCTGAGAGGAAGGCTGCAAGAGGCCTGAAGAAGTGCAACAAAAAGATGGAGTGAAGAGGAGGACTCCATCTTTCCCCATGAAAACCCTCTATCAATTCAGGATAATCCTCTTTTTAGAAGACAACAAAGGCTTTGCAACAAAAAAGTAATGATTATTTGTTCAAATGCATGGAAAAGCTTAGGTTTCATTAAAATATTTAGTTGTTATATATCTCTATTACTTCTATCATAAACCCACTGAAGTTTTGCTGATTGCAAATTACATACCAACACTGTATCAGATTCTGGGTAGGCCTTTTCAGAACAGTTTATTTTGCACAAAGATTGAATGGAGTACAATCTAATGTTCAGTATTTGCAGTAGAAAGCAATCAGAGTTATCTCAGTTTAGAGAATCAAGAAGAAGTTTTCAATAGTGAGCTAAGCTAACAGGAACTACAAGTGGACAGCGAGCAAATCACCTTCTACCAAAGAAAAATATTAAACGTTCTTCAAAACCTAGATTTTGTGTATTTCAGGTCATGGTTGAAATTTTGTAGAGATTAAAATACAGTAAGTGCACATGAAGTCCTGACCATTGGACGTAAAGTTGCAGAAAAATCCTCAAAAAAGTGAGAGGCAGCAAAGAAAAAAGCTGGAGGAAGAATGATTTCATTTGCAAGAAATCAGACTGTAATATGTTTAGTAAAAGTTGAAGACACTTATTTATTTAGCCTCTTTTCCACTAAACTGATTTAACTTTACCTGTGTAAAGTTAAATCAAGGTCTATTAGATGACAATTTACTAGACATGGTACATAAACCATTAACAACTTTCAAAATGTAAAGTGAACACATTGTTTTTGTTAAACTGTACCAATGAATAGCATTTATAAATAGACATTTTAGCGTCTTTAGCATCTCTTTTTGGTATCTAAAGGAATAGAGCAGTACATTTAAATTTCTGAAAGATAGTGGCCCTAAAGGTTTTATCCTTTTTACAAGATAGGAATTTTTTAGCAAAAGTTAAAGAGTACTCATCACTGAAAGCATTTTTTCTCCTCAAGGTTCGATAATCGGCCCATTATTAGTTTTTAGATTTTTCCCTGAAATCATATTTTTCAAAACTCTGTTTCATGCAGACAGACATTGTAATAGCTTAGAATTACCTATGTTTGGAGAGGATCAATGTAAATATCTGTTTAATTAGATGATACACCTGACATGCCAATGTGTGAGATTAATCCAGTCCCTTTTTGAACCATTTCAGTGCATTTCCTGGAGTTACTCTGTGGACATTGACAAAAACAACTCTCTTCTGAAGAAAAGCCTCACACAACGTCTTTGGGAGACACTGCTTTTTTTGTTAGCTGTGAGAATATAAAAAAAAGTTTAAGCTTTTAAATTGAATACATTATCGTAAACTGCGGTCATGCAATTCAAATTAAAGACAAGTTAAAGCAGGACACAAAAATGTGTTTACCACCTTTTATGTAAAGATCATCACGGGTGAGGTTAAATTTTTAATCTTATTAAAACGTTCCTATTTTTTTATGCTGAAAAACACAGGATGAGCCGAACACATACAGGCTCGTTCCAATGCATTTACATGCTTTATGTTAAATGAATTTGTGTCATACAAATTTTTCATTTTAGCTTAAACTACAGTCCATTGCAAAGATATTTAAACACCATAAACTTTCCTACACTTTTTTCATATTACAACAATTTAGCTCATTGTGTTTTACATAAATTTTAGGACTGTTGTGCCATTTTATTTGTTGCCTGAATTGCTCTGTATTCAGCTCCACCCATCTTCCTGTCAACTCTGACCAGTTTCCCCGTTCCTGCTGAAGAAAAGCATCTTCACAGCATGATGCTGCCACCACCATGTTGCAGGGTTACGTGCAGTTTCTGTTTTCCACGATCCAGCTTTTAAGATTTTCTTTCCATAATGCTTTTCATTTGACAAATATGCACTGTTATGTGTTGGTTCACTACATAAAATCCAAGGCATATATCAGGGCTGGACAATAAATCAATAACAATATGTATGGCAATAGATATGTAATCAATATCAATAGATAATACATATGATGGAATATTCAGGTGTTTTTTTTTTACTTTATTTATTCTACTTTGAAGATTGCAAGATTTTAACATCAACATTGTTAATGTTTGTGGTTATTCTTTTTTTAAATTTTTTATAATGTGATATTTGTCATTGTGCTAAAAATACATTTATGTATGTTAACGTTATTTGTTTGAAATAAAGTTTAAAAAAAAGTTGTTGTTTTTTTCAATATTTAGTATATTCACTGAATTCGTATCCAGAACCACACAGCATTCTGGGAGATGTAGGCAGAGGAAAGGCTTCAGCTGCTCAACTTCTCACAGCAAGTTAAGCTAGGTTGGTGGAATCAACTAACTCAGTCACTCACTTACTCTTTGGTTACCTAGCAACAACCTGCTCGGTGGCAAGCACCTTTTTCACGACAACCGGAAGCTGCATCTGATAGGGATGGGGTACTTCCTGTTTTATTGGCTGTATTTCAAGTACTCTAAGAAAAATGTTTCTCCTCCGGTCCTTTTCATCACCCTTACTTAATTTGCCAGCACTTTCTTTCACTGATGAGGAGGAAATCGCAGCGGCGAATTCGCCCAACAAACGTGTG
>CAEGAE010033419.1:0-44547 GCA_903067095.1 Girardinus metallicus | reverse complement strand
GCGGTCGCCTTGACACGGGGGGGGCCCCGTCCATTTTATCTGTGAGGTTGGTAATGGGATTTGGTTTCAACCTTGTGAATTTCCAAATATTGGGGCCCCCCCCCCCCCCCCCCTTTTTTTTTTTTTTTTTTAAATCTGTGATGACGATTAATGTAAAAAGTGTAATCTTTGGTGTTGACAAGGTTGTTGGGAACATACTGGCTAAGAAAAGTCATGATAACATGAGTTATTTAGGCAACGTTTTACCAGACCAAAAGAGAGTTTGTATAAAAGATAACTGGACTTATCTTAGCTTTTAATTATGATTGAAGACATTAAAAGCAGGTTTTATTTCATAAACTCTTAAAATCACTTTGTTGCTACAGCCAGCCCCTGAACCACAGATTGTCTTTCTTCAGCGTTTCAAATGATGTGGACATTAACCAGAGGAGCTGCGCGTGGCAAAGCAAATGTCAGAATCACTCTGAGTGGACATTCTGCAGACTCTGCCCACTGCAGAGTACAAAGCCTCAGTAATTGTCTGATTAATTCCACGTGTGATTTGAAGAAATCATCTGGAAAATTTACAGCAGGCAGGTGCATTTCCAGCCACCATTCCTCCTGTGTTTACCTTTCTACTGTGCTCTTATTAGTTTCCTCTACCTTTTTCCATCGATTTGAATGCAGTCAACTCACGAGTTCAGTTCAGAACCTCATCAACTGAACTTGTGACTGGAAGCCTGCTTGACTATGCCGTACAAAGATTTTTATGTGAAGCTCTAAAAACTTATATTGTCTTTTAAAGTTTCACTAAGCGTACAGAGACCAAATTTAATGAGGCTGTCCATGCCCACAAAGAAATCCAAACAAATGAGTTTTTAAATTAGGTGAAGAAGTAAAAAAAAAAAAAAAGACAAGTATTGAAAAGATGAAGAAAGTCAGATGTAAATATGGCAGAAAATACTAGAAAATGGCTGAAATCTGCTAAATAATAAGAAAACTTTATCCAAAACAGAGACCTGAAATTAGCAGAAAGCCAAACTGGTGCACTTAGCTACAGTGATCTTTATGCAAGCTCCCTGCACAAGACTCCACTGCTGAAGAAAAATGTTTTTGAGAGTTTAAACATGATTGTTGGGGAACTGGGGCTTTGGGGGACTGTTGTCTGCTGCTTTCTTTTAGTGGTCCACCAGATGGAGCCTGGGGACCACCTGGAGGGCGGGCCGACGCCTGCACCTTCACACATTTGCAACTTGTTTGCTGCCATCAGTGTTGAGTAGAAGAGGAGCAGTCTGCCAGCACTTCAGCGTCCGAGTGTTAACCTATCTGGGTACCTTGAGCCTCTCTGAAAAAACTTTGCAAATCTCTAGCTAACGTTTTTCTTTGTACTGTTTCTAGAAGTTCCCCTGTGGTGCCTTGGACCTTTCCCTTCGTGTTGCCCAAGAATCCAACCTCCTCAAGAAACTCTCACGGAAAAATCTTCTGGTTTTCTTCATCCACTGCCTGTGAGCCTACCTGTCCGCTCTCCATCGCAAGCCAAGACCTTCTGTCAGCTCTCAGCTCCCTCTCTAGGACCAACCAAACCTCGGTCCCTACAGTATTTTCCCCCTGGCGGATTCTTCTCCATCAACCCAGTAAGCTACCCAGTCCGTCGTTAGATTCCCATTACGCCGTACATATCTCACCTCTGCTTTCATCTCTTTCTAGTCTCCCGGCAAGCCTGGTTCGCTGACCAGTAGTCAAGAACCCCTCTTTCTGTCTTTTTTTTTTTTTTTTTTTGTCACTTGTACAGTAAATCACCTTTATCTGATTTCCCAGTTTCCATGGTGTGTTTCTGTATGTGGGTCAGGCATCTTGCCTCCAACATGACGAGGACTGTTTTAGTACAGAAAATTCTTAAGAGTCTAAAGAAAACGAGAGAGCAGATTTTTCAGACATTCCATAAATGTGATTAAGTTGGCTAGTTATTCCTTGCATGTGTAATTATACATAACTCAACATCATTTCTATTGATTAGTATTTGAGTATTCCTTTGGTTGCCTCACATACATGGTGTAAATGTCGGTAATTCAATAAAATATATTTTCTACATATAAAAAAGAAATAAACATGCTTACTGTATGTCAAAAGAAAACTTTGCAGAGACCAAACACCATGCATTTTTCACTATATGATACCATGAGTTCAGTTAGCTGAAGGTATTTGTTCTGTTTCTCTTCATAAAGCAGTGCAAAAAAAAAAAAAAAGCAATAACCGCCAATCCATCAGAGCTCTGAAATTAATGGGTTTGCTCCATGTCCCCTGGGTGCTGTTGTATAATCACAGGGCATTCAGCCTGAGGGCCACTCTGACGTCCACACAGAGGGAGAGGAGCGTGGTACACCATTTAAAAAAAATAAAAATATTGCATGTTTAAGGCAAAACTGACCAATTCTGGGGGAAACACGGCTACAAAAAAAAAATTGCACGTAAAGAACGCCGCGCATTTCACATGTGCATACGGCGCAGTGAATTAGCGGCTTTATTAAAGCTCTTCAACGAGATGGAGCAGTTCAAGGACCAGCAGGGAGACATCCGGCCCCTGAGGTGACAGTAATAATAACGGCTTGGCGTGGATTGTGCGGCTCATGAGGTGGGAGGATGTTACCATTATTATTACAGCTGAACTGAATTCCCACAGGGGCTCTATGTTTGAAAGGACACAAGCTGGAATACAGGCCATCCATATGGACGCACCGAGGTGATGGGAGACATTGCTGCGGAGGTATAAAGTCTGCAGCCCTCCAGCTAAACAATGCCGCTGTTCCACCTTTTTTTTTTTTTTATTCCTGCAACCCTATCACGTAGTACAAAAAGGCCAATGAGTTCGCCCGCCCTTCCACCGCTGCTACGGCGACTGGTGTTTGCAGAGTAAAAGGATGCTTTGCCGATGTGGCGTCCTGCGTCCACACACACTCTAAACGTTATTAGTAACACAAAATGAAGTGCCAGCGCAGTGAATAAAGAGCTGAAGGGTAAAAGAGGGTCAACAGTTCATATTATTAGATGTACCTTTGCACTATGAAATGTTTAATTCCTTAACATGTCAGGTTTTTGGGATCGGTTTTGCTTTCCAAAGTGTTTTAGTTCACTTTAGGTTAGCCCTTCATGGTCATTTTAGTTTTATTATTTGAGGTTATTTGTTGTGGTTAGTATTGTCTTATTTCCTTATTTTCAGTCCTTCATAGTGTTTCTAGTTAGGTTTATTTTTTAGTTACCGTAGGCTCTGTTATTCTTGTATGTCTAGCTTTCTTTAGTGATTATAGTTAGGTTATTTTTCTTTAATCCTTCTAGTTCCTTATTTCAGCCTCCCTGTTGTGTTCCTAGTTATTATGTTTACTTCTTAGCTATTTCATCACCCCAGGTTCAGCTATTCTTACACGTCTGGGTCTAGGCACACCTTATTTTCATGGCTCCAGTTAAGTTATTTCTTTTAGTCCTTGCATTTCTAGCTTTTCTTACTTGCATTATCTTAGTTCTGTTATGTCTGCATCCACGCCCACCTTCCTTTAGTAATTCTAGATAGGTTATTTCTTAAGTCCTTCTAGTTCCCCCCTTAATGTTTCTAGTTTACTTATTTTGTCACTTTAGGTTTAGTTAGTCGTTTTGTCTGAATCTATATCCATCTTTCTTTAGTGATTCTAGTTGGGTCATTTCTTTGTTTAGTCCTTCTAGTTACTCTAGCTGATTAGGTTTGTTTACGTTTTCCCTCATGTCTTTTTCTCTTCTAGTTTATCAGGTTTTCTTCAGTATTAGACGTATTTTCAGCTCCCTGGCGTTTCCTCCCTTTTGTTTTCCCCGTTATACCTTCTTAGCTTCCCTGTGCCACCTTCTTCCCCGCCTCTCAGTTAGCTCCTGTGGCAACCACTCACACCTGCAATCAGTTATCTCATCTAGGCCCATTGTTCCATTTGCTACCTCCCAGCATTTAAGCTCCTCCATCTCAACTCGCCAGTCCGTTTCGTCACTCCCTGTATGTTCCTCTGTAGCTACGTTTTTGCAGTTTTGGATTGGGCTTTGGATTAGTTTGTGCTCCTTTGGATGTTTCCTTTTTGTAGTTGGACTCTGATTTCGTTTCATCAAATACTTGCGATCATTTTGTTTTTTTGCCTGCTGGTTTTGGGTCCGCCTTCAACACATCATGATACAACAGGAAACTCGCATGCTAACACCTAGCATTTAAGCTAGCTTTTTAAAACAAGCCGGAAATACACAAATGATAAAAACCTGGAGCAAATGTTATGGGATGTTGATCAAAAAGGTACACATGATGATTTCAGCACATGTTCAGCTTATAGAAGGTTCTATATCTGAGTAAAATATGTGAACATTCGCAGCAAAATGTTTTGTTTTGCTTCAAATGTATTCGTTAAAACTAGAACCGCACACCTACAGTGTTGTGTAAAAATTCTCACAGCATATTAGCTTTTTTTTTTTTTTTTTTTTCCATATTACAACCCAAAACTCCAGTATGTTTTGTTGGATTTTATGTGACAAATTAAATAGATGGCATGCATTTGTAGTAAGCCCCATTTTTACTGTCATACCTCTAAATAAAACCCAGCACAAATACTTAGCTTCAAAATTCACCTAATTATTGAGTATAGTCCACTATATACTGCTACAGTGGAATGGTTTATATTAAAATAAATTCATGTATCTTAATGGCACATAGTCCATGTCTAAAATGACTTGGAAAAACTGAGAATGACTTGTAGATTTATTTTCAGACACTTTTTTTGTCTAAAAAAAGTGTCTTTTGTAAAGAAGTTGAGCAAAGTGTCGGTTTGGGGGAGGTTTTCAGTTTCACAACCAAAATTAAATTCAAAACCACGTATCTATTTTACAGTTGTGCACATAAAATCCCATGTGGTCACAATGTGACCATATGGGATTTCCAAAGGGTGTAAATACTTTTGCAGTACACTGTATGTAGTGCAAGTCGTGAGTTTGTCTGAAAAATTCGGTGTCATTTTTTTATCGCCAACCGTTTTTCAGCATGTGATTTTTGCTTCATTTCTGCTTTTCTTTCATTTCTTCGCCTGGACTTTTGAAACAATTAATTTGCGTTTGTATCTAGTCTTTTTTTTTTTTTTTTTTTTCTCTTTTAATTACTCAGACTTAACGTCCCCTTTTCTGTTATCAAACACTTCTTCTTTTATGAGGTCCTGCTGTCGTGCTTTCAGAGCGATTGCCGTGTGGAGCAACGGGGCCGTTTCAACAAATGCCACGGTGCCACCGGTGGGGGCTAAGCGATCCCTCTGAAGCCGTGCCAGCTCCTCTGCCAGGCGCATACACGAGGCACATCGGTGATTATCAAGCAAAGCCCGTCAAGTGACGAGCTTAAAGAACTTGCAGGGAAGGCCCTGGCACGCATCCACCCACGGGGCCTCTTCCCCCAACCCACTCTGCTTAGCGCGCAGCGGGAGGGCAGTAAACACACACTCACACACGCATCCCCTGCAGAAACGCAGCTTCTGTATTTCATTTACATGCCATCCTAACCTTTTATTTCCCCCGCCCCGGACCAATCGTAGCAGAGCTTTTACTCTGAGAGAGGCTTCTCAAACAGATCAAAGCATAAGCGGTCTGACACACGCACACAACGTGCTTCAGCTGCGTTGTTCTTTGTTAAACGTCACAACGACGAAACAATACGGACATTACCGATATTTTTATCCAATACCTACTGACTGAAGCTATATGGCTTTCTCTACTGTGGAATTAAAGTGCTGCATTATCTTTGACAATGCTAAAAATAATGTCTGATGCTACATTTTTACAGCCGATACCGGTACTATGCCGATAATATCGTGCATCTCTACTTAAAATAATAATAAAGACCTCATTATTCCCTGTTTGACAGAAATGAAAGAAGAATCATTAGCGTATCTCAGGAAAAGGGTTGTCTACATTTCATCATGCAAATTCAAAACATCCAAAGAACTGCTCTCGGTTAGGATTCAAGGTTCAACACAAAGAAGTTGAGGTTTGAACATCTTAATCTTAGAAGGGTTTTCAAGAGTTCTGAAATGGTTCTCTTTTTAATCGTTTTATTTAAAAGTAGATGTGAGTTCCGTCAGCAAATTAACACCCAAATCAATCCGAACAAGAGTTTTGTATTTCAAAACCAACATTGCAGACCATATCTAAATATATTTCAACAGAAGCCTTTTATATTTGTAGAATTCAGGGTTTTGTACTTTAGACGGAAATAAAACATGGAAATTCAACTCAACGTTCTTTATTTCTGTTTCTATGCTTATTCAAACTTGGAAAATGATCAAATCTAGCTCGGCTCTCTTTGGAACCCTGCAGAAAGTCTTCATGTTACCCACCCGACACGTTTGGCTCCAACAATGTGGTTGCTGACTGAGCTCATTGTGTCCCGCTGCAGTCTTTGTCTTTGTTTTGTTGCCTTTATTGGTGCCCACCGGTAAGTCCGGATGACCCTGCCAGTGTCTCACTTGGACACTGGGCGGGGACGCTCCACAGCTGACCTGTCGACTCATAGTCCAACCTCACATAGTAAAGTTTTCAGGGTCACGGGTTGCCTTTTGACATATTGTGTTTCTGGAGAGCATTTTGTGCAGGGAAAAAAAAAAGCCTTTGTTGGCCCCAACAAATGCTCGTTGAAAATAACTTGCATTGTGCCTCTGAAGAAGTGAAGAAAATAAGGAGCTAACATGGAAACAAAAGCCAGTTAGGGAAGTGGGAAGTTGCAGTTTGGCGTGTGCCTGGGTCGTGACAGGTTAAAGGTCAGCAAAGCTGACAAAAGCCAATGACTCCACTGAGACCACAGGCCCGGGATTTATTTTCTGACTACTCAGGAGCTCTAAATGCAGCTCTGCATCATAAACCTGCATTTATTGTTGAATCCCTGATAATTAGATCTACCACTACACCCCTGCTGACTGGTGGAGGGGGTGGGGGGAGTATTTCTAATTAAGAAGCAGAAGGTATATGTACAGCTTGGATTTAATTAGATGCGATAATGTTGCTACATATATAGAGGGGGGATGGATAGCTATCCGCTTTGCCTATATTGAGTCATTTGCATTACAAGTGGGGAGGCAGCAATCAGAGTCTTGTTAATTTCTGATCTCCAGTTTTGGCGAATTCCAAATTCACCAAAAAGTAGATTTGTCAAAATATTTCATGCACTTTTCATTAATTATTTACATATTAGAGGCAGAAGCAGGAAGACGCTGAGTGAGAAAGAACTCACAGCAAAACAGTTGTTTGGTATTTTAAAGAAGTAAAATTTTAAACTTTGTTTGACATCCTTTAACAATAAATGCAGTTAACAAGGTTAGCATTACGAAAACGGTCTCATGCTAACGCCGTCTAGCATTACGGTGCTAAACGTAACGCTCTCTGCGTATTCGCTTTAGATGTTGCGTTGGAGGTTTCCAAATGGCTGCTGACTTTTCCAAATCCAGGATGAAAGTTTAAAAAGGTGAAGCAGAGGAACTCTGCTGTAACTCTTTAGTCCTTCTGTTATTTACTCCAAGTCTCAAATATGTCTAATATGTCTGACAATGTTGTGGATAATATAGTTTCCTTCTAAATACTTAAAGCTTTTGAGCTTCCTGTGAGATGTAAAGTGTTTCCTGGCCTGGGACTGAAGTAGCTTTATATCAAACAGCTTTTACTTGAACTGCTATGGTGTTTTTATTTTTTGTGCTGGTTGCTCTCATTTGAAATGCGTTACACATTTTGAACATGCTACAGACTGGAAGATTACAGGTTGCGACGCACCTATTCTTTCTTTTCCTCTGTAAATAATTGCAAATAACTCCCCAATGCAAACTTGGCAACAGTTTAAAGGTTTATAAAATGTTAGAATAAGCCTTTGTTATGTTTGGACGTTGGAGTTGTTTTAAGACGGTCTACTCTGGCGTTGGCCCATTTTGGACTAGCAACTAGCTTTCGCATCTGGGGCAAACAAATACTAAATTAAGATGCCAAGCAGGTTATTTACTACATTTTAAAGGAACCTCGCTTATGAATCCATAATGATCTCTTAAAGGACGTTTACGGGGCATAAGAACAAATGTCCAACAAAAAGGGGAAGACTTACTAATGGGTGACATAGAGATAGGAGTCCATGGAAATGGCGACGTGTGCCAGCTGCAAGAGGCATGAGATCATAGCACCGTGCTACTCTGCACCATTATCCCCCTAAACCCTGCGCTCCTCCTCTCTCTGCCTCCCATTATCCTACCCAACACACACACTGTCACACACTCGTCCGACCGCTCTGTTTATTGATGACTCAAGCTTGCCGTTCCTTTTCCGGATACACAGTCAACGCTGGAGCTCCGGTACCTCGGGGCCTAATGGACTGATCTCGACTGTTTACAGCTGTGGCCTTTTCTACAGTGACTCACAAAGAGGCCTCTGTGAGCGGCAGAGCTTTTCCTGTTCTGATCAGCAGGACCCACCGTCATGCACTTTACTTTGTTTTTCCTGCGAAAGCTCTCCTGTCCCCCCCCCCCACCATCCCACCTCCACAACCCTCCCGACAAGTTGTTGTCTTCTCTCTGCCGGCTTGTCATCCCAGCCTGACAAAGCCCCGTCTATTATGTTTTCAACAACAGGAGTTCCTTCACCCCATCATCTGTCATCACTCAGACTCTTGGCAATGCTTCACCTTTTCCTCCTCTTCTTATCTCTCTCTCCCATCCTTTTTCCTAAACACATTTAAAACTTTACTCAACACTTCACGGTCTTGTAGCACCAAGGTTTAGACTTTGTAAAGTCTTGTTACGAAGATGTTTAGATAGCATTAGTCTTGACATGGCTCTATCTAAAGTCCTTGTTTGCGCTTTTGAACCTTCCACCTTTGCTCTATTTTCCCAGCGCTCCCCTCTTTGTTACCACGCACGTGTCCGTTCATGTATCTTTCCATGTATACTTAAGGGTGGGAGAATCACTTTAGAGTTCTCATCGCTTTTAGCATCTAAAGTTTCCATACAACAACGGGGACGCCCCGTATTTGTTTGTTCAGAGCAAAGCCCTGGCGCAAGTGCAATGCCGGCGCGCACCGATTAGCCCTCTCTGGGAACAACATCCCATCGGAATGTCTGGAATTTTACACAACAAGGATTAGCTCATCCCGTCTGTTGTCTCTGGTCTCCCATGTTTGTCATTCTTTCATCGCTCGGGCTTAAACGATGGCAGAGATGAGCAGCCGGAGTTAGACAGACATAATGAGGCGTAACAGAAAGGTAATGCTTTGCCTGAAGGATCTAACTCTAAAAGAAAGTTTTACCACAAACAGCTGCTGGCTCTGAACCATAGCATTTTCTCTCCCAGAAATACCCAGTCAAGCTTAGACTGCATGACATCATTGTCAAATAATTGGAAAAATAAATTGAAAACATGAGCGGTATAAGGTATAAGTGTAGAGAATCAGAAGCATCTCAATGAATGCAGGTATCTAAATGTCATGACGATGACTTGTTGAAGGTCAAACCAAGCATTGGGTCAGGGAGGAAAGGGAACTAAAGTGAGTTTGAGTAAGGAACAAGCTGCGTTTCCTTTACAAATGTACGTAAAACTTTGTCAGTATTCTGCTAATGTCGAAAAAGCACAATTTGGTAATTGCTGGGTTCCCATTAAATAAGAAACGGGATTAAAATCACACATGCATAAGTTTGCTCACGCTGTAAGGCATTAAAAAACCTCCTCCAGCTACTTCCCGTCTTCTTCTTCGAGGTTTGCGCCAGTGCCGACCAACATCCGGTCGTTGGTTGTGTGACTTGCGTGATGTGAAAAATGTTACAGTTATTGTTTTTGTAATAAACCAATTTTGATACAGCCAGAAAATCAACTCATCCCAGCAGCAAAACTATCAAAAAAAAGATTTTTTTTTCTAAATTGGTGTGGTTCCATTAAGCAAGCTTACTTTCAAACTCTCACATTGTGTAATTATATGGTCAATGAAAATGCAGCTACAATATTTGCTAATATGGAATTTCAGAAATTGTTAAGCTACTGGGAAGCCAGAGCTGAAACCGAGGCATGCAGAATAGTATTTTGATTGAGTCTTGATGCAGATGGGCTACAGCAGCAGAAGACCACACCAAGTCCCACTACCGTCAGCTGGAAAAAAAGATAGGAGGCTAGAGTTTGTAAAGGCTCACCAAAAGTTAAACGCATTCCCTGATCTAATAACACTTTATTTCAGTAGCATCTTTCAAGTGGTTGGGTTAAAATTCAACATAATCACCGTGAAAGTATCGATCCATCCTGTCCTTTAGTAGCGGCATAGGCATAACCTCTGCTGTACAAGCTGCATTTTTCCATGTAGAAGAACCAATTACAAAACCATACAGTGTATTTCTATTGAACATTTTAAAATACCCATAAGCCACTAATATCCTTTACAGGATATGCCATCGGCAATAAAATATACTTATGCGGCGTACAATCAATCAAATCAAAAGCAATAAAAAAAATATCTTTATAATCTGCTGAACTAAAAGAAGACTCAGATGTCTAGTTAAAGTGTGAAGATGATGTTGAAATGGGTAACACGGAAACATATCTTTAAAATATTAAAAAATATACATGTAAAATTTGACACTAATTACAAAAGAAAGTCCACGTAAAGAGGCCACTACAGGTGGGATGTGATCACACTTTGTTTCCTGCAGCATTGGCGACTAACAGAGAAAAACATACAATCAGCAACCACTGGTGTCAGTTTTGACTTCACGTGTCAAGCTCAGTTTTTAGCAATAAAAGTAAAAATGGCCATTAGAATGAAGAGTTGACAAAATCCCAACAGGTGAAAACTGCACCTGCAGATTAGATTAGCATGAAGATTAGAATGGTCTTAGTTGTGCTCTTGTACATTCATGCTGGCTCCTGTCTTTAAGGTCAGATGAATGGTATTATTGTGGCATCTCAAGTTACTATCCAAACAAAATCAGTAGCTGGGCGCTTCACAAACCTTGGTGCTTGTCGCCATCTTGTGGTTACTTCTGCAAAACTACAATTTTCAATTTCTTTTTTTTTTTTTTTTTAAGCAAAAATATTGCATCACAACTGCCTAAATCCAATTGTACGGAAATTTCCAGTAAATCTTTGTACAATTGTAATCATTGTACAATGATTTCCAGTAAATTCTCTCCATTGCCATCAAATTGCTCATAAAAAAACCCACCCATGTACATATTTCATAACCGAATCCATAAATATCTTTTGGATCAAACATCCGATGTCCAAGAGAACACCAGCCGGACTTCACCTTACGAACTTGGCAGCAAAGTTACGACCCAGGATAAAGTTCCTATAGGTGTCAGAAAATGTCTTCTTACTTTTCTTTAAAGGAATTAATTCACTATATTGTGATAGATCAACACAAACCGCTAATAAAGAAAGCAGAAATATTATTCAAGCCTCTTTAAATAAATAAGTCCAGTGGCACCGGAAGTGATCAGTATCCTATATATAATTGACTGTTATACATAGTTTTGTCCCACTTTGCAAATTTTTCTGCAAAGTAGTTTTGAATTATCCACATTTGTAAAAGTTACTTTTGATGACTTTGACAATGGTATTTGATCAAATCTAACGTTTGTTGATGGTTTAGTGTTCAGTACAACTGGGCACTGTGTGACATTTTTATCATATGAAGCTCTGTATGGTAGGCTTTTAGCAGCAACAACTTTCACAAATACCCCTGACTTGGATATAAGTAGCTTTTATAAATCACCGTCTGTCCAATATCTGCAGCCATTTCCTTTTGCTTGATGATTTTACGGCAGTCGTCCTGGACATCTTTCTGATAAACATGTTTTTCTTCATCGGTCCATCTCAGATAAGCTTTAGCGGGGGAAACCCAGCTGGGTTTATAAATAGTTGTTATAGGGCAGCGCTCATGGAGGAAGCTAAGCGCATGTAGCTACATAAATCATGAAGGCGTAACAGTTTCAAATAAGCAGCAGTAGTTCATCTTTGCCTTTTGCACCCTGTAAATTTCCTTACTCTTTTTATGTGACAGCTTGGATTTGCTCGGTGCAACATGTCTGTTAGTGTACGGGTAATTTCCAGTTTTTGTCTACTACAACATTCCTTTTTAAGAAAGATTAAAGATCTCTGTAGCTATGCTGCTCTAAACCTGGGCTGTAAGCTGAAGATGCATTCGTTCTCACTCTGCTACTTTCTCCTACTACTCTCCAGTTTCACGTTGCCTGTTGTTAATTTTGCTTTTAAATATTTGCTGTCAGCTAATAACTGCTCATCTTCCCATAGATGATGCACATTATTGTCTTCTAATGTGTAATTCAGTCTTTCTACTTGACAAAAAAATTGGAAAAGCAGTAATTGTGACTGTGCGCTTCATCAAATGTGGCTCAAAGCTTATCTGTTTAGCTGTTTGTCCCAGACGAACCGCCTAAAAAAAACTTCTTCCTTAACTCTACATTTTCTTTAACGTAGTAAGTACTCCTGGATCGATGTTTCTCCCATCTTTGTACATGTATGTAGTGTATTTTCAAACCGTCTGGCATTCGTGGCATGAAAAAAATCTTCATTATGATTTGCAAGTACATAATTTCAACATGCTTAAATTATTGGGAACTGCTTCAAAAAGAAAAATATTGCTATTTTTAATAAAAGCTGATATCATAGTGCCACTTTCCTAAAATATTGACCTAAGTCATTTTTTTTGGCGAAAGTGTTTTGTTTGTTTTGTTGTTGTTGTTGTTGTTGTTTTGTGTTTTTTTGCCTAAATCATCTTTTGGAAAGAAATAGGTGGCTATTTATTGATTTTATTTTATATATATATATTTTTCAAATACTTTTTCTGCCAAAAAAAAAAAAAAAAGACTCGGGGCCATTACTTATTATTTCAGGAAGGTGACGACGTAAACAGAGAAAATAAACCCTTCTAGAACATTTATTCATTTAGCCAGAAGATGGCAGTGTTCAACATGTCTGTATTAAATCTACCATCGCTAGAAGTGGTGGTGTCTTCCTGTTGCAGAAATGTAAATATTGTCTGCTGCTGCAGCTCCAGTTCTGCATTTTGTTAGCTGGAACTCTTTATTTTGCTGGCTGCTTTTAGTTTAAGAAAGGGAAGACATTCCTTCCTGTGCCAGCAGGCACGCATCCTCCCAGCGACCAAACTGTGTTTATAGCTACTATCAGATCAAGTTGCCTAATCAGTAACATCCTTTACTCTAAAATCAAAAGGCATAAAAATGGACTCCATTCAATGTCATTTTCATTTTAATCTCGTGTGCAGAGTGACGAGCCGTCAGTGTAGGCCCTCTTTCCCGCCATAAAAAGCATGAGATCAAAAACACTTTTTATCCAGTTTCTGGGCGTTTCCACGCCTGTGAGATTTTTCCATAAACACACTGTAAAATATGTTTTGTGTTGTCTTTCCAGCCGGAGATGATGCTCACAGATATTTTGCCATTCACAGTTTGTCCTCAGTTGGTTTTGAATAAAAATAATAAAAAAAAATAAAAACGTGGGATGATTTAACAGCATTGTTGCACTTGTATTTCAATTTATGGTGTAAAATTATGGAACAGGTTAAATGGAGGAGTTACAGCAAAGCCAAAATTTAACACAATTTAAAAGGAAATATAAGGAGGTCATTTTCACAAAATATAGAAATAGGGATAGCACTAATGTGCATTTGTAAATTGAGGCTGACGCATACGAGTGTGTGTGGGTACGGATGTATATATTAGACATATGTAAACCCAGATAAAATGGAAAATTAATTAACCTATGTTTTTAGTTTTTATTGTTTTTTTGTTTTTATTTAATAATGAGGGTCCATCTGAAAACATGGTATGAGTTTATGCGGTATCATCCTTTTTGAGCATGATAAGATTATTGTGGTACAAAAATAAGTATTTTGCCTTCCTTGTTCATGTGTGTGATTTTATACTTCTATCATGTTCAAAATAAATAAATAGTGGAGTTGGAAAAACAAACCCAGAGAGGACATTTCCAGCTCAAGATGGTTATAACTTTTTGGACTTTTAACAGTAAAAGCATGCTTCTAAGGGTGTTACTGTAAAATAAATGAATAATGGTTGGGCCTCTGGGACTGCTGAAAGCGTGAGGTGAGATGTAACTTGACGGAGTGGAATGGAAAACTGAAATCAAGCTGCAAGAAAATTGTTAAAACACATTGTGGATCTTTTATTCTCAACACTTGAGACAACATAGACAGTTAATACAGTTGAAATTAAAAAGAGCCAAAACGAAAATAAATATTATACTACATGAGATAAATCAAATTTTAGTGTTTTAGGTCAGAGTTAGATTTATCCAAATTATTTGTGTTCAAAATGCCAGGATAATAAAAGGGAAAGTTTTCTATTTAACTTCATTTACATTGAGGAAATTTATATAAGATTACTGTAAGTTCAAACATTTAAGATTGCGGATTACCACATGTAAAGTTTATCGTTGGGCATAATTTTCAGACCCTCGCAGGTGCAGTGTTTGGTCTAAACGATCATTGTTAATTTGGAGAAAAGGGCGAGAATCTAGCAACTGTAAAGTACGAGGGAGGAAGCGTCATCCTGTGTGGATGTTGACTGATGTGCTTGAAAAAAACAGATGACATCACAAGGAACCTCATGTGGAAATGTTGAATCTACACCTCCAGACATCAGTTTGTGAATAAAAGCTTGGACGTAAATAAGCAATTCACTGGAGTCAAGTCAGGTTAAAGAAAATTCAAAATCACCTCAAGTGTTTAGCTTAACGACAACATATTTCGGAATCTTCAAATTCCGAAATATGTTAATTTCTGAATCTCAGGGAAGTAGAAAGAAATAAATCTCTCATTCTATTACTTCTCAAATAGAGATAACGTTATTTGCGTAACTGATTCACAATGGGTAAATTTAGCCCGACTTAAAATCAAACATGAAGAACAACGGTAATGTGGGGTTTTTCCAACGTCTTATTTTTTTCCCCTTTGCGTCCACATTGTCTGTGGAAATCCACACAACAATGCAGTAAAACCTTTTGAGTCAGTAAGTGGTGTCGACAGTAATTACATTAAAGCTCAAAGTAAAACAACTCTGAACTTGTCTAAAGAAATTATGGGCTGACGACAATGTGGAAACAACTGTAGGTCAAGTTCAATTTTACACAGTTTTCTCTGCATCAATCATTTTCTTGTATTGCACTTAAAGTTCAGTGGAAACGTGCCAGAGGATGACACATGTGGTAACAACTCATGTTCAAAGTAAAACCATAAACAGCAATTTTAAAAGCCTCAAATGAGTTTTTTCTTTTTAAGTATCTCTTTACTTCTTTATCTAACAAATTGAATGACATCTTAGTGGTTCTGCATGTTCTCCAAACATATTATTTGGACCTGCCGAAACTATTACATAGCAAGAGTGTTGAAACTAAGAGAAGCAACATATATCACACCAATATGCAAATGTTATGGAAATTAGATGAATGTAACCCAAATGTTTTAGCAACAAATCCATAAGTATGTACATTGCAGGTACATGTTGCACTATGCAGACGCTCTGTCTACATTGATGAAGATTAACTTAAGTGCTTGGAGTGGCTGACCCAGCTTGGGGAGTTGGAGTAATTCTGTTTTATTACACAATAATGAAATCCTGACACAAAAGGTCAATTTAATGTTTGTCAAATGCAGGGAGAGGGGAAGTCCAGATCGGATATCGTGCTAAAGCCTTGATTCAGATTTAGGAATCTTCCCTAAAAAGGCAAAATCATTGCAGAGAATCTGTTCTTTTAAGGCTAAACTAAAGGCGAAACTAACAAAAACAGTTTGTATAAAGTCTAGCCGTTGATCACGTCTGGTCTAAAAGATTAAAATCTTAAAAGGAAGGCTTTTAAGAGATTGCAGAAGAGATAGATCAAAGAAAAGTGGACTGCATTATGCATCATCCTTCAATCCTTTAAAAAAGCAAGCTGTGTTTAAAAATATTGCTGTGTATCATAGCAACCCAGCACAAACATCTGCGACAATTTATGTTCAGCTGAACATAAGTGAGCAAACTTTCTCTGTAATAAGAGAACAAAGCATCGCAGTAGGAGTCATCGCAACCTTAAATTCAATCCTCAATGCAGAAAGTGCATCAACAACCAAGAAGTAGTGGCAGACATTATGATTATAGCAACAGAGAAGGCATAAAACAAAATGTTATTTTAAAGGTAAAATTTGTCATCTGAGTCTGAATTTTCACTGATGGTGCTAGAAGACTTTAGTAACATAGGTTTTATGGACATAAAAATGTTGAGAAGTCTTCATAGAATGAAATGATAATAATGACCACATGCTGAATCCAATTATTAGGACTGACATCTAAGAATCAAAAGCTGGACGTGTCGAAATTGCACCAATATTTTTAGGAAAACTAAGATTCCATGTTCAATATTTGTTCATACAAATTGATTAAAGGCTTCACAAATTCCAAACTGTTAGTGTACAATAGTTCAGTTCAGGTTTGAATGTAATGTATGCCAAAGTATTTATTTGGATTAGTAAGATTTTAAAACAAAATAAAGATCAAAATGTACCATTGATCTGGTCCCGGATAAGCCCCCATTTTTTTCAAACCCAGGCTTGACGGCCACATTAAGAAGTGAAGATTTGTAGTGAAACTACAGACCTTTGTACTTAATAAAAGAATCAGTGTAAACATCCGGAGGACTAAACATAATCCGCAGAACAACCATTAGCATAGCTCTGATAGTGTGCTAACAAGGCTAGCCTTAGCGTCAGCTCCTGCTAAAGGCTAGCCGTTAGTGCTTGGTATCTTGTCTGCCACTCTGTCATTATTTCTTTTTATTTCGTAGTACCCAAATGCTACCACATGAAAGGGTGGAGGCTTCCTCAATACTTTGGAACTGAATGCTTTCAGCCAGCCTTTGTGGTCAGCCAACGCCACAGATCAAAAGAGGAGCTACTTCCTGTTTCACGTCAAAAAAAGTATTTTAAAGAGTCGCACAAGAATTCATAGTATTTCATGGTCTACTAAATATTATAATGGTACTTGACTAAGAAATGTTGGCACATTTATGTCTAGTCTTATTTTTGGGGTCTAAATGTTGGAAGGAAAGTGATTTAATTGCACAACTTAAAAAACTGGATTTTCCACTGAGGAAAAAGTTAGGAATCCTTACTCCTATATAATAAGGCTTATCCTATTTATTTTTATTTTGTTTTTTCGCAAATTTTTCTGTCTCCAACATCTAGATTGATCAAACGAAGCCTTCAAATCAGAACATTTCTAATTTCTGCACCTCAATCAAGGTTTCCCTCGGGCGGTCATTCATCCAGCGGCTTGTCGTGTTTTTGAGTTAAAAAATGTTTAAAGTTGACTGGAAATTTGAAAATATCACTTGATAATTATGTGTTATTGAAAGATTAATACCTGAACACCAACGATAAAATCTTAAAAATGCAAACATTTTAAAAAAGACTTAAAGAAATTAGCATTCTTAGCCTGGTGTGGGCACAAGTAAAACCTGGTGGCCCGCCAGGCTTTTAATACACTGAGGGAAACCCTGTCATGTAACCGGCTTTGACACCTTTGCTCTGCAACCCGAGAACAACCACTACTACCAACATACTCAGAAAACATAAGCCACGAACTGAAAGTTTTATGCTTGCCACGTCTTAAAAAAGAAAGTGTTGCGCTGACTGCTGTCACCGCAACACGTGCATTTATTGTCGTACCCTATAATGAAGAAAAAAACGCTTGTGTTACATCTACATATACAATACATACACCTCAACACCACATTTTTTTAAAATGTTGATACACAAGTGCAGTTGGAGTGTCAACAAATCCGTAATTGCCTCTTTATTTCCATCACCTGCAAAGCAAATCTATCAACATTCATCATTTTACATGCTTTGCTAATAGTTTGTTTTATGTTTGCTTGCTTTCAAAGGAAATAATTAAGGTGGGAGGGAAAAACGTTGAGATGGTATATTTGCATTTACCAGGAATTTCTTAAAGCATTCCCACTGTGGCATTAAAATTACACTATATGGACACACACACACACCCCTAGTTGGGCAAGTTTGCTTAGACAATCTGCAGTGATTGCTTGGGGCCACACTTGAAACTCAGGCAGTTACACCTCAGATATTGCTTGTGAGTCCACAACTATTATGACAAGCGGGGCACGCCAAAGCACGCTGCTCATAAAAACAGAAAACAGAGATGAAGAAAGAACACCGCATCAGTCCTACGGAAGCGTAAGGCAGCCAGTGGCCTGAACGGAACTGTTCAGTCACTAAAAACCTCCTGTCACTTAGCTTGTAAACCAAAGTAACAATCAAAAAATGAAACAACTGCGCCACAGTCCAGTCAAGTTCAGGCTTGAAGGCCACAATAATTGGTGAAGACTGACGAGCATAAGAAAAACATACAATGGCATGAAAAAGGGCATCACCTTAAAAAGGCCGTTCATGTTCAAACTCTCCAAACTTAAAACTATTCTGCAAAGATGAGTTGGAAAAGACTCGATGCAAGTTATCACAAACACTTTTTCACACACAACCATGAAGGTTTGGACTTTTTTTATCCTTTAGTAAGAAACGCTTCATTAAAAAACTGTATTTTATGTTCGCTTGTGTTGTCTTCGACCGATATTTAAATTGGTTTTATGTTCTGAAAACTCTTAAGCGTGAAAAGCATGCAAAACAAAATAGGAAATTAAATACCTTCTGAAAAGTCAGTGCAAAAATAAAAGATCTGGAGGATGAAATGTAAATACTTGCCAATGAAAAAAAAATTTAATATTTAAAGTCAACAACTTTTGCCTAAACTACAAGAACATTTAGCTGAAAACGTTTTATACATAAAATTTATAAAGATAAATGTAATGAGGCTTCAATCAAACTGAACCTTTCCTGTTTTAGGATCATCAGTTTTTTTTCCAAATTACTAAATACCAGAACAAAAACTAGGGATTGTTTTGCTTTTTTAAAAGTCAGAAGTTTGCTAAAGTTTTTCCGTGACATTTCACTGAATTGCCTGGTAAACCGTACGGCGTCGAATATTTCTTTCCACAAGCGTCTCCCATTAGTTTGCTGAAATTTTGGCCCATTCCTCCAGACAGAACTGGAGTGACCGAGTCAGCCTTGCTGGTCACATTGCTGACTCACAGCTTCACAGCTCTTCCTGCAAAATTACCATGAAATCAAGACGGTCACTCTGAAATGTTGGCGTCAAGTCACTTTATGACTAATTTCCTGGCGTGTTTACAGGCATTTTCCACTTAGGAAGACTAATTTCTGCCTGAGCCTTAACGTCCTGCCTGACTTTGAGATGTTGCTGTGATATTTCCGTCATGTTCTTTCCCGGTGTTGCCATGATATCATCACTTCACACCGTCATCATCCCATAACATGATGCTGCCACCCCCATAAATTTAAGGCTAAGTTGATTTTCTCAGGCTTGTATGCTGCTTCCCCATTTTTGCAATGTGACAATGGTGATCATGACAGTTTAATTTTAGCTTAAACGAATTGCAGGAAATTATTTTGAAAAGATTTATTTCTTTTGTCGGCGAGTGCATTTGCATACCGCAGTCTTTTTATGCCCTTTCAGGTGAGTAGTGATGCTTTCTTTCCGGCTTCCGCCAGAATTTTCACAGATTTCCTTTTGTTGTCTGATTGATTCGCACACTTTTCCTCCTCGGCTCCCGCTTCCTTCCTGCAGGGCACGACGGTTGGCGATTCCCTCCCTGTTCACTGTAGCTGTTTGAACGGATAAATGTGACAATTACAGGCGGACGTCTGCAGTTTTCGTCCCGAAATGACATTTGACATTTGAAATGACATTACCCCTATACATATTCAGCTTGTTAAACCAGTTGTTTCAAAGAAGTATTTCCTTTTCGGTCGCCCTTTCCTGAACATCAAGCTAACTTGGCTCCTCAAACTGAGTCGCATATGATTGACAATGACTGCTTAAGGGTACTCCACACAAGCTGCGAAAATAAAACATTGCAACACCACACCTTTTGTTCCAAGTTGGATCATTTTCAGAACACATAACATTTGCGGTATACCTACCTGAACTTAATTAGCAATTAATGGTTGCACTTTTAAGTTGTAGTGTCCAGGCAGTTGCCAACACCCTGATGTAGGCTTGGCATGGCATCTTGCCAAGGAATATAATTTCAATGTTGTTGAAAGCTTTGCTGCGGGCTGTTTTAAATTTTTTGTTTTCTTAAGTTCCTCCTTCTTGACAATGAAGACTTAAATTACTCACAAGGAAGTAAAAGGAAAAAAAAAAAGTCCTGCTTTGTATATCAAAAAACGGACTGAAGTTTGCACTTATGCATCAGCCGGCAATGACATAATTTATATTTTCAACTTTAAAAAAAAAGGGAAAGCAATATCTGAAAAGTGTGGCACGCCCCTAGTAGCCTGATAAGTCAGAATAGTAACTCTGGAGAAACAGCAGGGATCCATAGCTCCAGTGGGAGAATCTGTCCTAGTCAAAGTCCTGACCTAAAGCTAGCTGAGGCAGAAGTTGAAGGCTGACTATCACGCATCCACACTGACTGTGTTTGGGCTATCTTTTTGAAAAGAGTGGCAGGTTTGCAAAATAAAATGTACAACGTTTGACAAAGTATGGATACTTTCGCAAAGAGCTGGATTTTCTCCAAACATGTTTGTTTTTTTCCCCCTTTCCAACCCTTCACTTTAGTATCAAAATGTCAGAGAGATTCAGTTTTCAAGGAATGATTTCAGGCTGAAAGTTAATTCCCACTTCAACTGTGATTCAGCGTTTTCAGAAAGCCGAGTTGAATGTCACCAACCACGCCCGGGCTGGATTACTGCCTGACCTTTTGAATCAATACGTTTCCTAAATATAATCTGTCTGAGAACATGACGTCGTTGGAAAGCAACGCATTCAGGAAATGATTAGAAATAGTCGCTGACACCCCAAAGTGTGGGAAGCTATTTTTTTTGCCCGAGCGACACCTTGGGAGAAGCAGTAATTCTGTAATTTATCATATTCTGAAGGAAAATTCCCAACCTTCAGGTTGTGACCTTAATCCAACCGTAATCGCACCTGGAAAGATCACTGGGACCAAAACGCATAAGCAAAACCACTTCTGGATGGTTTAAAAAAAAAAAAACTAAATTAGTATTTTGAAGTGGCTTAGTCAAACTAAGGGGAAAAAAAAAAAATCTGATTGAGACGTTGCAGCATGATATCAAACGAGCCGTTCAGGCTCAAACACACCTCCCTGAAGCTGAAACAAAATATTTCTGGGTCAAAATTTCTCCACAATACGTACACAGCCAGGGGAAATAGCTTTTTTCACACAAGTCTGACCTTCTTAGATGGAACTAATTACATAATAACATCTTATTTGATGAAAACCAGTTGTTTACCACTTATGGAGCTTCTTCTTCCCTCCGTCAAGTCCAAACTTGAGACAGTTGGAGTCGGGTTGAGGCCGGGCCTCTCCGCATTAATAGTGTAGCTGACTCAGACGCGAAGGTTAGTCGTGCCTCCTCACCATGTTCTGGTTGCTTCACCCAAGCTTCACCTCTTTTAGCACATCAGAAGAGGCGTGTGAATAAGAGGAATATCACTCATATTTAAATATTTAGGTGCAATTGGTAGAAGAATGCTGTCAATTGGAAAAAACAATCTAGATTTAATCCAGAGACCTGCCTCTTTTCACGAATGCGCTTGCCACTTTTTGCTAAAAGCAAATCAGTCCATCCTAAGTTGCATTCCTGCTCCAAAGCATCGCGGCTTGACTTGTGCTCATGACTTTACCTTCCTTTGAAATTTGGATTGTCATTGCTTGACTTGGACTTGTCCTTTTAGATATTTGTCTCTTGACCTTCAGTCCTGCTTTAGACATTTTGTGACTTTAACTTGTGCTTTACGCATTTACATAACTTGACTTGGACCAGAGACTTTATGGCGTGATACAATTTGATTTTAAGCTCTGTAGACTCACAGATGACTTCTAGTTATTGCGTTTTGACTCAGACTTGAGTCATTTGAACAATCTTGATCAGCCACAAACATTTGGAGACCACGAGCTGCTGCTGGCTTAGAAAAACCTGTTTTTGCCAGCTGCATCTTTGCATGGATGTATTTAACGACTTTGTGCATTTTATGAATAAAACTGTGGGTGACTAACTTGTATCAGTTAGTCACCCACTAACTGATACAAGTTAGTGGGTGACTAACTTGTCACCCACTAACTTGACAACTGACTACGCAGAGAATTTTCTCTGCGTAGTCAAAGCAGAGAAAATTCAACGATTATGAGAAATCTCTTTCCATTTATTGGAAGCTCCAGATTTGTCTTGGAAAAACGACTTGAACATTCTCGCCACTTGCTGTGGATGTTTTTTTTTTGTTTGTTTGTTTGTTTGTTTTGTTTTTTCCTGATTCTGATCAGATAAATTTCTGCCATTTCCTCACAAAGTTATACACCTGAAAAGCAAGCGGCGCGGCTCTAGGTAAATCTCTATGCAGTTTTCCCTCAAAACTCAGTGGAATGTTTTCAGGAGGAAGTCTTCCCTGAACGCGCGGGTTTGGAAACAAATCCTCCTTTGTGATCCGATGACTATTTTTAAACTGGCATGTGTGCTTTGTGGGGCGTCTCACTCTCCTTATCGCATCGAGCTTCCTGCAAATTCTCATTAGGCTTGCTTGGTGTTTAACGCAACGCTTTCTGTGAAAATGTAAAAATAAATCAGACAAGGAAATGGGCTCTTTTTTTTTGTGACAGTACAGAGGGACACAGACCCATTCAAACATTTTCAGTATCAGAGTTCCTTGTGTGCTGAGAGCGTGCATGGGGACACTATTGGCTGCACCGGGTGTGTGGCGGCCGTCCACCTGTCTGGATAGCGAGGCTTCTGTTCGTTTACAAGGTAGCCTGATTTGCATAATGTAAACAGAACGGAAATTTTCAAGATAAAGCGGTGTAACCTTTTTCTGGATGTCGACTTTGCTTTCCCAAGAAACCTGTACGGTAAAATCGCGAGCTTGTGCATACTTCCTTATTTACTCGCAGCAAGCGTTATCAGCAGCTCGTGCGCTTCCCAAAACACCCAGGATGGACACATTGTTACGAGAAGCTTTTGCTCATTTGCCTGGTTCACACGTGTGAACTTGAGCTTTCCGTTTGGAGCTGCAGCAGCTTCAGGTCATCCAGTCCCGAGGGCCGCAGAAAATGTTGTCTTTTAAGAGCAGGCTCAGGAGCCATCTTTTTCGCTGTATTCCCTGAACGGGATCATTTCTGCGTAGTTTGTGCATTTTCCATACAGCTGTGTGTTTCTCCATGTGGGGTTGGGTTGAGTAATCGTGTTTTTTTGTACAGCACTTTGAGCTGCTTTTAGTGTAAAAGGTGCTTCATAAATAAAATTGGTTGATTGATTGGTTGCACAGGTCAACCGACAATGTAAAGTCAATTTTAGAGTAATGCAAAAATACAAAATGTTAAGTATTTCGATCTAGTTTCTGTTGCAAATATCTTAATATGGTTGAAATAAGGTAAAACGGTGACACGTTTTTTTGAAGGGATGTGCATAAGACTGACATGACACTGTCATAAACGTGACATAACATCTGTTATGAACATGATGGACTTTTTATGAATGTTTGACCGGTGTCATTCAGTAAATAAGGACACATTTACTGCAAAGTTGTATTAAAAGTCCATTAAAAGTGTCATTAGTTACTGAATGACATTTCATGAGAACACTCATAACCATTCATGAAGGCTTCTTCATGTTCATAACAAGTGTCACATCATATTCATGACAGTGTTATGCACACAAATAAAGTGTTACCGATAAAACTGACTTACAAGTAACTTTACAGCATGAAGTAGGAGCTTTTTTAAGTCAATAATTCCTTAATATTAACAAAAATGTACAAGTTCTATTGCCAGATTATTAGACAATGGAACTAATACTTTTTTAAAATAAATATTAAGAAATGATTGACTTACAACACTCTTCTATTTCCTGCTTACAAGTTACAATTTGTCTTATTTCAACTGTACTTGTATATTTGCACTAGAAACTAGACCAAAATACTTGGTAAGACTTTGTGTTTTTTGCAGCAATTTCCACTTTTTAAAAAATTTTTGGGTTTTTTTGCCACATTTAGCCTATTGTTAAAATTAAATGAAAAGTCGATACGTTTTGAGTTTTGTGTCTCATAAGCTGGAAAAACATTTGAGCACCAATAGCAGTAATCTGCAGACACTGCCTTTGTGGGGGGGGGGGGAATAAACACACCGGCTGCTTCTGGTTCTGCTTGTTCTCTAGAAAACTGCATTCAGACATGGTTCTGAGTCAGTGCACTCAGTTCCATCACATCCCAGTTCCTACTGGGTTTGCACCATGCAGCTTGAAGGTCATGGTTGTTTGTGCACAAGCGTTTATTTTTTTTTTTTCCACCTCTTCTTTGTTTGGAAAAATAAATCAATCCACATTTATTTTTAATGTGCTGTTTAATGGCTATAGAAGAAAGTAAGAAAACACATCCAGGATGCTCCTTTTGTTGCAGACGCAAAAACAACTGAACAAGTCCAACTTCGCGTGTGCATGTCTGTTTGGGCGTCTTTTATTACAGCTTTTCTTCAGATCTGCTGCAGGCGCAGGCAGAATAAAGCAGCGATGAAAGGAAAAGTGGCTAATCTAAAACAGGAATCATGTAAGAATGGCGACATTCTTCATCCTCGGGTGTAAATGTTTCCTCCCCTTCCAATCTATATTACTAAGTTTTTTTGTTTTTTTTTTGGGTGGATCTGAGCAGCATGCCATAAATCTGCTTTATGCCACTTAACAATGTTTCTAATGGCTTTCTGATTCATATTGTTTTTT
The DNA here is from genome assembly GCA_903067095.1 of Girardinus metallicus. Classification (NCBI taxonomy): domain Eukaryota; kingdom Metazoa; phylum Chordata; class Actinopteri; order Cyprinodontiformes; family Poeciliidae; genus Girardinus; species Girardinus metallicus. The sequence continues at coordinate 19,655 of CAEGAE010033419.1, read as the reverse complement.
CCCATAAATTCAATTGCACGGGAGTCGGGTAAAGACAAAAAGGATAAATAGGGAGGCGTGGCAAACAGTAGCAAGAGCGTAGCTTAGCAAACACACGGAAACTTTTACCAGGAAACTGGAAAGTTTACCTCACAAAGGTTGTTTTTTAGGGCTGTACAAAATCTATCTGCCTAAAGCAAATAGGTGGTTTAATGACCTTTTTATTCCGAGCGCAGCTGCCGTAGCAACCAACCACTGTCCAAGCCGGAGAAAAAGAAAGGCATGACTCTGCCACTACTATGTTTCACTGTGGGAAGTGTTGTTCTGTCGTTGATGTGTTGTGCGTTAAACCTCGCGCAAACTTCAACAAAAGTGTGGAAAAGCAAACATCTCTTCATGCCTGACTCGAACTATTTTGACAAGGCTTTATCTGAAGCTTTGTGTGATTGGCCAAAGGTTTGTTGCCATGTTTTATGTAGAAACGCACTCCGACATCTGCAGGTCACAGAAAAACATCTGAAGAAGATGTGGCCGCAACTCCCTTCTTGACAAAATAAAAACAGAAATGGAGTGGCGTCAGTCTATGGTGGTTGTAAAAGGCCACGAGTGAGTTCGTCTGCTAGTGTTGGCTCGTTTGTTTTGGTTGTATCTAGCCACAGTGTCCTGCACACTATATAGTTTGTTTCCTGCTTTTGGAGCGGCCTCCATGTTGACTCGAATCGTGCCGGAGCTGACCGCAGCCGAACTCAGACTTAATTTTTTTATTTTTTTTTTTTCTTTTGGTCCCCATCAGAGTTCGATTACGTTTTCACACCTGCACAAACGAAGTAAAAGTCGTTTTCATGAGATGTCAGAGAACACTCTGAATATGACCAGGTTTTTCTCCAGTTTTTTTTTTTTCCACAGCCTGCACAAAAAATGTATTCGTTTTTATGCATTTCAACATTTTATTGAAAATAAACTCTTAAATAAGGACAAAAAAAAATATGCATGACGGTGCATGACGGTTTTAACTTAACACATCAGCGTTCAGTTCATTTTCACCGAAACAAACAGCAGAGCACAAAAAAATAGATATGTACGAGTATAAAACAGCAGTGAACTACAACAAGCAAGCAACTGAGCATATTTACAGTGAAAATCTTGAAATGTTGGAAGAAGGAACACAAATGGATTCAATGGAGAACTTTGGCGTTTTTGTAACATCTTTTATACTGCACAGTGCAACCGGTGCTTCAGACCCAAGCGCTGTTCCAGGGTCAGTTCAGGAGTAAGTTGGCCTTCTCGTTGTTTCCGCTCTTTGCCTCGCTGGTTTTGTGGACCCTCCGACTGACCGGGAGCTGAGGCTGTACATCAAACATGCCAGCGCCTGCAGCAGCGCGAGGGAGAGAGAAGAGATGCGTTTTAGGCGAAGCTTGACCTTTTGAAGCCACACTCGCTGCACAACAAAGTGTTACCTGTTTTGTCGGAGAGGCAGACGCCTGCTCTTGCTTTTCTCCTGCGATAAACTAAAGTACACAGGGGGCAGGTGGGGGGGGGGGAGAACAGATAAAGAAGCAGGTGAGCTGGATGAACAAACCTGTGGATGCTATAATGACTGTTGACCTAAGTAGAGGCGATTTTAAGTCGTCAGTCAACCCACCCATTTTTAAAAAGGAAGCCAATTATGTGCATGCAAATATTTCACAAGGTTGGCAAGGAGAGCGCCGGCGTACTCAAACAACAACTTTGACCTCTTTGACGCTGAGTTTTTGTACATTCATTGTGACCAAGCAGAAGAAAGATTAATGACTTTGCAAGGTTGCGAATTTGGAGCCGAGCCCAAACCAATACAGCGCTCCTACTGCTCCTACTCCTATGTGTCAGCAGAACTGATTACACAAACGCCAACATTTCTTCTACGCACTTACCTCGAAGCAGTAACCAGAGCACCAGAGTGATGATGATGATGCCAGAGAGGCAAGCGGCAGCTGGCAGAATAATCTGCTTCAAGTCATAAGGAGGAGCAGGGGAAGACGATTTGGAGACTGGAACGAGAAATTGAGCTTGATATGAAACATGTTATTTTTATCTTTTTGAAATTAGTGAGACTAGCTTTTATGTCCAGGTGTGACTTAAATGACGCGGCTAACTTTTCGGAAAAGATATGCAGTGTTCCCCGTTTAAAGTCCAAATCTCTGTATGTGTGTGCGCGTGTGTTGAGGATGTGTCTGCATCCTGGTTGTTATGACAAAGGAAATAAATCTGGACGAATGAAAATGCAGCTAAATTTTGTATTTGCTCCCTCACCTCAGTAGAGATTAGCTGAAACAACAGGACACTGCTTCTTTTCTCTTTTTTTTTCTTTTTTTGCACGAGTGAGATTCTGTCAGCTAAGAAGCAAAAACGGAATTAGGATTTTATTAAAGAGGACCGATTGTATTTTGTGGAATTTGTTTAAAATCTGGAAGAAGTTGATGGCGTACATCATTTTCATACTTAATTCATCCACCAACACCTGTCTACGTCTTTGTCAATCCAGCTATTTTCCTTATTTCCTTGCTTACTTTCTTACTACCTGTCTTTGGTTTTGAAATTCCCAAATTTACAGCCTCTGTGCTGCAGAACATTACATAATATCAGGGTTTCCCCCAGTGTATTATAAGCCTGGCGGGCCACCAGGCTTTACTTGGGCCCCCACCAGGCTAAACATTGCTTATATATTTTTGGGGGTTTTTTATGTTTGCATTTTTAAGACTTTATAGTCTGTATTCAAGCATCAATCTTCCAATAACACCTAATTATCAAGTTGTATTTTCAAATTTCCTGTCGACTTTAAACATTTTTTAAGTTACGGCAGGCTGCTGGATGAATGATTCCCCTAGCAACCCAACCACCAGGCTTCCTAAAATAATGGCCTAAGCTTTTTCTCTTTTTTTTGAGTAAGTTAGTTTTTGGGGGGGGAACAAAACATAAAAAGTACAATGACTTTATTACCAAAAAAATGATTTAGACAGAAAAAAACATAAAACCCAGTTTTTTGTAAGCAAAGAGAACAAGAGAAGATTAAGCTGACAAAAGTTGCAGATGTTATGTAGTGATATAATCAACAAGCTAATTAGTGCATGATGTCACGATCCGTGTTTTTAATTTTGACCCTGAACGAATGAGAACTAGATTTGTAGGGAATGAGCTCTGAGGAACTTCTTCTTGAAGTTACACTACTGGCCATAATGCCAGTAAACTCTTGCACATATTTCAGTTCTTGCAAGACATTCTGTGCACAATTACGAAGCGAAGAAGAATATCAAAACAAGATGGTCCATCAGTACCTTCGGGTAAAGTACGTCCTGCTTTTACTTAGTCAAAAGCAACCAAAGAAAAACGATTTGGGGGGCTCATGCTTTTGTAATTGCTCTCGCAAAACGACAACATCAGTGGATCAGATGGAAACTAATGCCTGAAAAATAAGTTCTGGGAACGATTTGCATGTCAAACTGGAGCTTTTCCTCATATTCAAAGAAAAAGAGAAAATCCAGCCATGAATAGAGATGGACAGGTTCTTTGACAGTCTGACACAGGCAATAACAAAAGCCGTACTTACTGCAGCGCTTGCTGCAGTGAACGACTGTGGCGGCATACTTCACATCAATCCGCTTCACCTGCACAAACACAAAAGGAGCATTCAGCGCCGTTGCCTGATTGAATGCGCAGAAGAAAGGCGTTCATTTTTAAGAGTGCGAACGTACCTGTTGACAAAAATTGCACTGTTTGCCCCGTAGCTGTAAGTCAACAGGTTTATGTTTCTCCTAAAGACAAGAAAACAGTAAAAACATTACAATCGAATCCCGTAGTTGATTTAAAGGTTCCCATAATTGCTGTTTTTTGTTTTTCTCGTTATGTCAGACTTTGGGGTTGTTTGTGTTGCCTTGTTCTCTCTGCTGGAGCACTGTAAGATCTGCGAATGTTCAAATCTGTCTCCTCTCCTCAAACAGCTCCCGAACCAAAACAAGACTTCCCAGATCAACATCTAAACTACACATCTCCTTATTGTTATGATTAACCTTTACATCTCTCCGTTGTTTCCTGGAAGTGAAGTCAAAAGCCCAGAAGTCATGACACGATAATTACCCATGCCATTTTTCTGCATGGATATGAGGTATAATTTCACGCTTCATGGAACAACTTCCTGCATATTCTACGTGGCTGGCATGTTGACAGAAACACATCATAACACGATCTTGGAAGCGGAATTACTTTTATGGAACTGTTGATAACGGAAACACTTGAGAGAAAATCTATTGCTTCCTAGCAACATATGCAAGACATTTGGAGCAACACAAAAACATTGACTTGCAGGAAAGACAAGTCCACGCATGTTTAGTCAAAAAACAAAAAGAAGGACAGGACAAGTTATAAATTCATTTAACGTTTTGATACTTACGACATCTACAAGTATTGCGTAAGTCGTCTGGTCCACTGGTGATTCTGCAGACTTCTCCCACGGCTCCACGGAGAACTTCGCCGTAACTCGTGACAGAATCTGCAATTCGTCATAGCCGTGTTGGCTCGACACGATCACGTCCCAGACTAGAGAAGAAGAAAAAAATAAATAGGTTACAGTGAGTTCCTGAAATGCATCCTAATGCAGAAGTTCATTCGGAAACATTTTTATTTTCATCAGCATCATGATATAAAACAAAAACGCACCTTTGATGCCGTCAGCAAAGGGGCATCGGATCCAGGACTGAGAGCCTAACGTAAACTGATAGATGTGAAATGTTAAAAACATGCAGGAAGAGTCCTAAAATATTCCTGCTACACACGGAAAACATTTGAAAGGAAATGACACTATTTCTGCTTTGTGTTTCCACCTAAGTGTTGCAGCTAATTGCGGACAGAATTCAGAAAAAATTGAATGGTTTCCTGCATGTGTGTGTGTCATTTAATGTGATATTCTTAAAATATTTCAGACATTTGTAACTACATAAAACATTTGGAGTCAATTGCTTTGGAATGTTGAGAAAAATCTCTCTTATGTGGTTTATTGATGATGAATTCCCAGATAGCTTTGGCTCCAGCTCACTTAGATTTTCCTAGAAATTTCCAAAGGTCAGGCTAATCCCTTCTGGTTTTATTCAGAATCTCATTTTTTTCAGAGATACTAACACAGTTGTCAGTTGAAGGCTTCACCTTGCACTTCAGCTCTGTATCATTGCTAGTGAGTATCGCATGCTTCCTCTCACTAATAAATTCCTGATATACTCAACAAGCTCCAAACCCTGATGGAAGCAATTTGACTGTTTTCGGGAAAGAACCATAATAACTTAATTGTTCCAATTCCGTACAGTTTCTAGTTTCAAAGTTTCCAACTCCATCCACCAACTTGCATAAGTTGAGCTAAAGATAAAAGGGCATTTAGCAACAGTCTGGAAAAATTCGGGGGCGGGCTGGAGGTGTTGGTTAGCTGATGAAGTCGGGATAAATTTGGTTAGCTAGCTTGGTCACTACCCAAGCCTGAATTCCAAAGACTAGCTTACGTTTGGTAAGCCCAAATGACTCACACCAAGCCTGACTTTAAACACGTTTGTTTAGGTTAAACTTTGTTAGCTTGATGCGTTTTTAACATGTTATTCCATTTTTGTCTGGGCCAAATAAAGAGAAGGACTTGCTAACTAAACAACCTGAAAGATGTCCATGTATATATTGACTTAGGTATTGCAACAATGATGTAACTTATTTATGTTGTGTAAAAACTTCTGAAGCGATAGAAATCCTTACCTTCATGCACAGTTGAGGGTGGGGATCCACTTTAGCAAATGTGATCTGAAAAACATTGGTGAACGCAAAGGACATTTTCCTTAAGTTTCATCTTAGATTATTTAGGTTATTTTTCTCAAATTTCCAATAGGACTTTCTGCTTCATTGGCTATTTTTATAGCAAATACAGAACGTGAAACTCAAATGACACGCCTGAGGCTTTAAGCCAAAGAAGATTTGTTCTCCGGCTTTCCTGTGGCCACACAGTTATGTTACAGTGTTTACAGTGTTTACAGGTTGAAAGTGAAAGTCGGGGTAAACTCATTACTTTATAGATATCTCGTAAAGTGCAAAGTGATGCAGTTTACTTCAACACGTAAACAGTTCTTGTTGAAAGCCGCTTGGTTTGAGAAATCCAGAATGCTTGGCAAGAGGGAAACTGTTTACAGTGTAGTGTGCGTATTGACATCATGCCTCATTTTTACATTAGCAAACAAGTATTCCTCTAACAAAACCAGGCTACGTCCACATTCCTGACCCCTGGCTGTTACGCGTTTGGACAGAAGCCGTCGCAAACTCGTCATTGATAAGAAAACCGTCATTCTGGAAGTTTTAACCTTCTCAGGATTTGTCTGTCATGTTTAATTCAATACTTGTCTTGAACTTTAGTGGTGCACCAATATGAGCACAACGATGTGTACCTTATACCTTATTTCTGCCGACATTCTGTGATGAATCGGGCAGATCCACGCAGACACCATCCTCTCGTTTCTCACATAAACCAGCCACAGCTGCGACAGGACAAGCTGGTTCCCATATCAAAGCCTCCTCCAGCGGATCAAAGGTGATTCCAAACCACAATTCGTCTAGACCTGCAAGGAAAACGGGTCAAGCATATAATAAGGTCTCAGCTACACGATGAAATAATAACGTATGAGCAACACCATTGTTTTTCGACTTACGGTCTCTGAATGGGCAGACCTGGACTCTCGGGGCATCCATAAAAGCTGACCAGCCCTACAAGGAATTACATAATGAGTAATAAAAGTTGGCATCCTTACATGAAAGCGATTATTCATCGAGCCAAAGGCCGGATTGCTGGTAAGGAAGTTACCTCAATACAAAGGCAAGGCAAAGGTCTGGAATATTGAAGGACAGCTGTCTTGACGGGTTGCTCCTTTTTTATCTGAAAAGGAAGAAAATACGTCTTCCCAATAAGATCCAATAAAGTAGTTTCTACCAAGCACTTCTTATAAGGGCTATAACAGTGCAGCGATTGCGGCAATAACCTTTGTTCATTGATTAAAGTGAGTCAGAGTAATAGCATGGAACGTGTATGAGCGATGAGTCATAAGACGACATTCAAGTAATACAGGATAGTCTAAAGTAGAACTTCAAAAAGTTAAGTTACTATTTTAAATGTAGGCGTGGTGAGGTAGGTAGGAATGACTCCGCAACAAAAGCAGGTTGAGCAGATTATCCTGCTACACATTTTGTGTTCAGGTAAGCTATCTAACAGTATTGTGATTCTGTCAAAGTTATTAACTCTTTAGTTTGAGTATCGTGCAGTGATTTTAAGGTTTTCTGCCCTTAGTTTTGACGTTTTGCAATGCAAGTCATAGTTTCTAACCAGAGTGTAAGCTCCCGTGCCAGAGCAGATGAAATCCTTGAGGCAGAGACGGAGATGGTAGTCGTAACCTTGAAGCATGTCTGACACACCGACTGCCAACTCCTTCTTTTCTGGGTTAGCAGTGTAAGACAGCTTGCCAGCTGAAAGAGACAAAAACAAAACGACAATCAGAAACCGAGGCTGGTATTGAGAAAATGCAGAGTTGAATTCTTGTAATCTTCCTGGCCGGAGCTCGACTGGCGCCTTCCACCAGCCGCCTTCTCTGCTCTAGCAATAATAAAATGTTTTGCTAATGCCAAAGAAAGCATTCTACATGGTTTTTGTTGCTGTTTTCATAAATACGATACATCTCAAACCGTGTTTGAAAGATTGTCTGTGCAGTCCTGAAAACCCCAGTTCAGCAAGAAATGATTCCTCAGCAAACAGTAAAATAACCCTTTACTGAAACACCAAATAGGAATTTTTGCATGAAGGCATTGACGAGACATGCGACAAAGCAATAGAAAACCTGTTTTTTTCGCACAACAATTAATCAAGTTCACCCAAGATTGTGCTTTTGGGTGAAGCGCGATTGACTGTGTCAAAAACCCACATTGGTCAAAATATCACTAGAAAACAACTTTCATAGAAAGGCTGGAACAAACCAAGCCACTTATTCCACAGAGTGGAATAAGTGTAAAATATGCAGTGCAGTCTTGTACTTCCAAGCAAATAAAAGCGTGGTTGCACTGATCACGGCTCTAGTCAAACCCTTGCTCCGTGTCACGTTTATGTCAAGATGTGGTTTTCTCTGTGTTGATTTCTGTGTGTTTATTTTTAGGTTTTGTCTCTGAGTCCCTGTGATATCCTGTCTTGATTGTTCCCAGGTGTGCCTTGCTCCCTGATTACCCTCTGTGTATTTAAGGTCACCTGTTGTCTGTGTCTTTTGTCGGATCCTTATCTTGTCTATGTCAAGTGTAGTCGTTCGTCTCAGTCGTCAGTAGAACAGTAGAACAGTTTTCTCCTGTGTCGGCTGCAGCTCTCGTTGCAGTCTTAATTTCAGTTGCTACCAGTGCTGAGCCATTGTTTCCGCTCTGCCGTGCTGCCTGCTACTTGGATTGTTTTGAGCTGTTAATTATTAAATCTTCATTTTCACCTTTACCCTGGGTCTGCCTGCTTTCTCCCTCACCTCCCACAACCGCACTTCATGTCAGTCTAATTATGAAAACATTGCACAGCGGATAGCAATGAAGAAATGACGTACTGGTTGTACGATCGAAGATAAGTCACATCTTGCTGTAATTCCTTCCTGACATATAGACTCAATCACTGTCTTTGCATTTTAAGTACGGTAAGAACACTCAGTTGCACAGCTGGTATTTCGTAGATGTTTACGAGCTTGTTTAAGCCTTTAAATGTAGCAAATATCCACTTCAGTCAGAAAATAAAAAAAACAAGGTATTTTCTTGCTCTTTCTTTGTAATTTTCTTGTCTTATCTGCTTCCTGGGGTTTTTTTTTTTTTAAGAAGTTTTCCTCAACACCCGGCCTTATCTCTGGTCGTTACTCAGCTCCACAGTTAGTCATACTTTCCCATATTCTGCTTGAGATCCCATCTCCTTCGCCGCTTTGTCATCACACAAAGTGATGATTTTGTTCTTCAACATGGCGAAATCTGGAAACATCTGTAGGTCCAACTTGAATACTCTGCTTACTGCTTGGGATTTTCAAAGTCCTTGCTTGTTGCAGAACCTTCATATTTGTTTTGTTAAGAGAAGCCTGCTCAACCTGTACCCTTTGCAGTCTACATTTCAGTCTTTCAACTCTATCACCACCTATTGACCCTGACGGTGAAAGATGGCCCGTACTTGTTGAAAGACTCCACTGTATGGGAACAATCAAGCAATTCTTTTTCTTAGAATTGCATCTTAACGCACCCTACGACTTTTTGCCTTTGCACTGTCGAGTTAGTGTCGTGTGTGGAAAATTTGTAAAGAAAGTTGTCTCTTTTGAGATGTTGTAGAAAAGGAATACCGACAATGTGGTCCACAAAGGATGCATAAAAAGATGAATCACTCCTCCTGGGTCAGGAGTATTTCTTCAGGTATCTTGAGGTCACTGACTGCAGTAATCTGAGCGCTGCTACTGTCTATCATGGCAAAACAAGATAAGAAGCTCTTGATTCACCAGCCTGTCTCTATTCCAACCCTCAACTTTGCCAAGAAGATATGGATCTTGAGCCAAAGAAGGCAGCCCTTGATGTGGTCTGATGAAATGATTGTTCTGGGTGGTCTGTTGGATTCAACCTTAGAGAATGGGTGAAGTGGATTTGAACATGGTGGAGAGCTCAAAGCAGACCAAAAACTCTCTAGATGAACTGTTCATGTCCCTTATGGCTTGGAAATGCCTTATTCCCTAGCAGAATAAATTTAAGAGTGCTGCTGGGGGACAGAGAGGTCGAGGTTTCCTTTCATGACCTGTTGCACTAACAACTGAATGAAGTGTAAGATAGTTGGAGGATAGATGGATCCTGCAAACATAAAATGTTCTGTAGACTCAGAGAAAATCAGGATATGTACTCACTGATGCATTCAGGAACATTTTTTCTCAAATCTTCATGCGAGCATTCTGTGGAAAAAGAAAAACAAAGCTAAGATGAGAGCGGAAGAGATGGTGCAACATGTAAAACAACTCTTCCATGCCAGTATTTTGTGGTTGACTCTATCAGGACAATCTCAAACCCTTCTGAAGAACACCATAACGCAAATGACTTAATGCCAAACAATGTGGAGTATTCAGCACACTCAGTTAATTACAAAAAGGTTGCAGAAAAAGGCACCAAAGCGGCATTGCTCAGTTGGTTGTGATGTTTTTGGCTAACTTATATTCACCCCTGTTAATTTTTACAGATTAGTTACGTTCCGTCATGGTTACCAATTCACTAACTCTTAGTGTGCTAGTTCCTGTTTCCATTTGTGACACTAAGGAAATACTTGCAGCCTCATTTACCTGTGTTTTAATGAAATGTAATCTGCAGTTTCAGTTGGATGCCTACAAGTATTTCTGTGTTGCTATAGTTCGGCTAACCAAGAGGAAGAGGTGTTTTTTTTCTTACCAGGGGTACGGTACTTGCTAGCCCAAGTTATACCACAGTAACTTGGGACCGTTTTCACCGTTACTTGTAGGTGCTGGTTTGGAGACACTTCAGTGTAATCATTCTCAACTGTCACCTGCAGGCAAAAGATGGAGAAAAACATAAATAAATAAACTCTGGTTATGACATGCATGTCATACTTCAGTGACTTTACCATCTTTTGAATACAGCTAAAGGCCTCTCACGGAAATGCGATGCAAACTAGAAATTTGAGTCAATCTTCTGGCATTAAATGAGCAACAAGACACAAATCCTTCACAAAATACATTTAACTTTAAATTTGTCTTGCATATAAAACTTTGCTGAAGAGAAACTGTCCACCACTGCACTTAACAATGGAGACAAGGTGCTTTTTGACATGCTGAGCTTCTGATTCACACCCATCCGACTCAACTTTTTTACAGCCCAAATGTCTGATTTACACACAAAATTCCAATAATTTTTTTTTTTTTTACTTTTGTGATAGTAGGGCAGTAATAAAGGAGTTCCAGTGAGGCTATTGTGAAAAAAACTTACTTAAACGTTGGCTATTTCAATGATTTTCCTTAACATCATGCTGCTGTAATGAAGCAATGATTTACCGTAAGGCTTTTTTTTGGAGCATGGAGGATGCTGTATGTTATTAAAAATGTACTGCGGAGTAGCATAAATGTCTGCAAACATTACCGGCAGTCCGGACATTGATCTCAACGATGCTTTGGTGAATTGCACGATTTGGCATTTTGTCATCATCCCAGCACTGCTGGTGCAAATGGAAACACCGCTGATGGAGTCTGGATCCAAAACAAAGAAGGAAACAAGTCAGTGAAAAACAACTCGGTTATGAAACAAAAAATGCTCACTAGTCGGCGAACTGTTGAAAACTATTAAGATTTGGCAAGTGTTTTTTTGATAAGTGACTGTATGACTGGACTGCACACTCAGTCCGACCTGAGGGATTTCCCCTCTTCTGTCCAAACAGGGAAGAACTTTGCAGAATGTCTCTTACACGAACAAGGATGTAATGCATATGTCCGCATGTGCCCTTTTTAATAAAAAAAAAAAAAAGGAAGAAGAATCTAACCTTATTGTTTACACTATTAGTGCTGCCAGAAACATGAAATGTCAATTTGGCCTGTTTTGTCCTGCAAAGGCCATTTTTATTGGAGCACGACGGGTTTCGCGGGTGAGACTTCCTTCACTGCCCTGCATCCAAATACGTTCATAACGTGACTAATCTCCAGGCTTGCCTGACTACAGCCTTTGAATTACTCTAACAACTTCCTCTTCAGGTTATATAAGAACAGAAAGGCCTATTCTGGGTGCAAAGGGCATATGCTCACTCAACTGTGTGCTTTGGCAGCTGAACGTGGTGCTGCATAGAAACTAGGCATTATTTTTAAAAGTCCATCATCACGGCTGGTGACTGATAGTCCACCACACCTTCGTCTTTGTTTAGGGTGAATAAAAATGAGAAACAAGACATGGCAGTTGAGTTGGTTGTCATCAGTATCTTATTAGTACTAATGTCAACATTAGTACGTCATTAATGTTACATCATTAATTAGTACAACATTAATGTCAGCTAGTTAAATTTTTTATTTTTTTTTTGCTCCAATGACTTCAACTGTATGCATAAGGCTTTCTACTAATAACACTTATAAAAAAACGTTCCACTAATTATTATAATAAGAAAAAAAAAATACTGATGAATGAAGAGGGTTGTTTATTTTGCTAGAAGGAAAATAGTCTCACTGTATGCGATTCATATCAGGAATCACATATTTCAATTTGACTGGCCGCATCTGGGCCTGAAATCACTTAAAAGAACCTGTCTGGCAGCAGGAAGCAGGCAAAAATATCTCGTAAAGCAATAAAGACATCCAAGAACAGAACCACTCTCCAAGAAGATCACAATTACTCTACAAGATTGACTCGCGAGCTGCCTGTAGTCTTTCCATCACAGACCTGCGAAATCCATCTATTTCGATATGGCAGGGAAAAACCACCTCACCTCATCGCAGCGCTAAAACGCGAGTTTTTTTGTCAAAATTGCCGTGTTTTCATTAAGCAGATTTATTTTCGGAATTTCAGTTTGCGCAATTCTATAGTCAACGCTACGTGGATCTGTGCTGCATGCATCACATGTAGCAACGTGTCAATGGAGTGTGGCAGTCATGCTGACCTGACTAGGAATGTTAGGTTACCCGAAGGGGATTAATAAAAACTTGCTTGCTTTGTTGGTGCTTCTCTGAGATCCAGCCGTCATTTGTCTCCTACACGGAGGTCAAATCTGTGACAAATGTTACCATTTATGGCGTCCTGGTTTTGGCTAAATGTCATCAGGAACTGACCCTTGAGACAGAGCAAATAAAGCGAAGAGTTTTCACTATATTTAACTTTTATGGCTTCGTGCCATAAAAGTTAATCCGGGAATTGCATTAAATTAGCGTTTCCTGTTTTCTTTTTATTACTTATTTTTCACCTTCTGCTTGACCTACATAAAGACCTACATTTGAGGAGAGACGGAAGCAAAGATTGGGCGGACAACGTTACAAGCTATAGTTTCTTCGAGTTACCGTTTGTTAGTTACATCATTTTCCCTTCGTTTCGATCTATTTTCTCCTTTCTGCCACTCTGCTTATGTTCTATTGCTCGGCCTGTCTCTCAGCGCAGCTGTTCTCTATCTCCTCATCTCTCCTCCAGCTGTTGCTTCTGCATACACACCCTTCGCCCTTATCGGACTTTCCCCAATGCTACCCGTGTTCATCTGGTTTTCTCTCACGTTGAGCGTTGCTGAAAGAATTTTGCTGAAGCTACTCCTTAATTTGGTCATCACAAGACTCCCACTTCCCTGACTGCATTCTGGTCTAGTCCCTCCACCACACATGACTCCGCTTCATAGGACTGGCTGTATGTTTGGGGTTTGTTGTGGATGAAAGAAATGTCTCTGCTGCTTCTTTTCGCCTTTGCTTCCCACTCAAAGGTGTCAATTGTTCCCTAAACGACACGGTTTGAATAGCCAGGTAAGTTGCGTCAATGTTGTAGTGGCTGAAACGTTGCAGAACGCTGAAAAGGTCAAGGGACATAAATACCTCTGAGAGGCGTGCACGGCTGCGTTAAAACTTGGCACCGCTGCGCAGGCCAGGTTAATGTCAATGTAAAGTCGTCGGCGCTGCCTACCCATAAGTTGCACCACCGTGCGGATTTTCAGGTGGAGTCTGCACTTTTGCTTGTCCTCGCACTTCATCACGGTGGACATGCTCATGTTGTGGATCACGCTGGTGAGGTTGAGGCCCTCATCCGGGTCGTGACAGGCGGGCACGAACCAGTCTGTTGAAACCAGAGACGAGACGACGCTGAGTCGGATGCTTTGGAGGAGACATTTGGCATACAAGTGAAACCTTTGTGACGTTACAATCCTAGTAAAATGACTCAGATCATTTTGTACTCTGGATGAATCGGAGCACAAAAGAACAACGGGTTTTTTTTTTTTGTTTTGTTTTTTTTGTTGCTCAACAAATTGAGATCTGTGGAGGTGTTGTACAGAAACGTTTACGATGCTTGTGCACGTGTCATTTATACTCACAATCTGGACGGGTCTTGCAGCTGAGTCCCTGCGGAGGAAGAAAGAAAAGAAAGGGAGGCGGTCAGGTGAAATATTTTGTCATCATTATTGTGAACAGTGGCGCTGCTTTCCAAACCTGAACTGTAACCAAGCGAACAAAAATAATGACCTGAAGACGGGTTTTTCCGCATCCTCATTCCTTTAAGGTGTGGGTACGTGCGCAGCTTTTGTCAAGCCTAACCAGGAAGATGCTTATTTTTAACGTTTCTAATTGTGGCCAGGTCCCTCCTTCTGCTTTTGTTCTTTGTCTGAGACGGACGGCTTTGGATTACTAATGGGGTAAAACAGTGAGTAGTGCTGAGGACGTACAATAAATAAGAAAACACCTTCTGAGTTTGTCATCCCAGGGAAGTGATTGAACTGCAAATGTTTTCTTTGGGCCACAGATGTTTTGACAGTCTGTGCTTATTGACTGGAGCAGAAATTTGATCATCTCGACTCATGTGTGACATGTTGGCTAAATCAACAGAGACATGAGTCCTTTTGACCTCCAGAAATTCTGGTGAAATCACGTTTTCGGTCTCCTATTTTGGACCTGAAACTTTTTTTTTTTTTTTTTTTTTTGTTGCATGTACCTAAACCGTTAGATAACAGTTTCTCCCTCTTGGTGGTTAAGCAGTTTTATGCATTATGGAGATTGATTTGTTTAACTTCTGGTCCCTCTCTGAGCGAGTCTAATCCCATAAAAAGTGACGGATTATGACTTACGACAGAAGATATTATTAGATTTTTATTTATTCAAGTGCTATAACCGCATGTTCTTATGGTAAACCAAGTGCAGATTATGTACTTTAAATCAAAGTGAGTACACAGAAAGCGTCACTTCTGGCAGGAAAGAGTTGTCATGGAAAGGCAGTAAGCTCTAAATTACCACAAAAGTGCCAAGTAAAAGGTGAATCAATGTATTATCGGGGGGGAGGAGAGCAGTTACAAAACTAGAAAAAAGTTGCAAAATGACCAGCACTCGTGTACCAAAACTCTCCCTGATAGGTATGAACAGATGCATTGTCAGTACTCAAAAAAGTCAGTCATAAAGAAACCCAAAACCGGTGGGTGGTCAGAACAAAAAACTGATTCTTTTCATTCTTTTTATATGAAAACTACAAAACAACGACGGGTCAAAGACAGAACCTTTGTACAATGAAAACCACAGATATACTAAACAACCAGCACCTGTCTGAACTTCATTCAAACATCCAACAGCGGTTTACATGAAGTAAGTCACACAGTTTGGATGGTATGAGAATGATGTCAACCTGTGGAGTTATAAAACGTTACAAGGTTTGAACATTTTGTGGGAATTGTTTGCTGCATATTTTAGGAAGACATAAACAGTGATGTCAGAAGCCGAACCTTAAAGATACATTTCACAAGATAAAACTTGCACAGCTCATAAAAGTTGTTTTAGAGCGAGCTGAAACAGCACCATGGAAGGGAGACTGGAAAAAAAGTAAACACGGTCACAGGTCAGCTGTTTCTTTTCTTTTTTGTTTTTTTAATCTACTCATATGCAAACTCAATTTCCCTAAACACCTGGGTATGTTTTCCAGTATGCTGCCTCATGAGAATGTCTTTGTTATCCCAAGTGACTCCGTTTTGGGGAAGTCACCTTCCAACTATGCTCTTTCATTATTATCCTTTTCCTTACTGTCACTTCAAAGAGCACTGAAAGATTATCCCCACTTCATAGTGCTTACCTCAATACTTGCCTTACAAACTCCACAGAAAGATTTACTGAAAGTAAAGCAAACATCCCCGAAAACCAAAGCAAGCAGTATCTGTATGACCACAGAGGGAAGAGAAACTGCACAAGGATAAGTTTTACTGGAAATCTCTTTTTTTTCTAAGTGAACCTAACAGCAGATGGAGGCTTAATTGTAGCTAGTTAACAGGTGACAGCATGAGAGTAATTGAGAGTAAAGCTTTACCTGAGAACACCTGGTCTGGCATCTCTTGATTCTCTCCAGTTGAGGGCTTTCTGCTGCAGCTCCATTCAAGCAGCAGCAGGAAATCAGGAAGGCAAGCCAGTGAATCATATTTTTTTTTTTTTTTTTTTTCAGACTTGAGCTGCTGTTGCCTTTTAAACTTGCTGTCAAGCCGGGATCCACAACTGGGCGAGGTCTGCGAGGTCTGCTAGGCAGCAGGATGGGGATGATATCTGTGCTTGGAGCGTGGGGTGAGCACATGAAGAAGTGACAGGAGGAGGCGGGGCTCCACTGCACTACATCCTCTACCCTTTAATCATTAAGTTGTAAATGTGTTGTAACTTAGGAATTTTACTATTGGCTTTCTGGAGAAAGTTGTCCATTTTAACAAAGATGACAAGTTGTACCTCACATTAACATACACAAATATGCTGTTGCTTTTACCTAAACTTTGAGTTAGTGTTTCTAGAAACGGGGTTAGCTAGTTTGAACAACATATTGGATCAGAAATCGCACTCAGCCTTGGGAAAATAGTAAAATGATGCCATGTAATGATCCCAGTGGTTTTGCTGAGAACTTTAGCTAACACTTAACAAACCATGTTTCCTCGCTACGAGAGACCATAACATTTTTCCTGCTAAGATGTTGGTAAGTACAAGTGCTAGCTATAGTTAGCATTCACACTTTCACCAAAGGAGGGAATAATTTACATTAAAATAACAGCTGGGTTATTTATTTTTTGCTTATTTTAGTCCAAAAAAAGGGCTTATGTTGTCAGGATAGATGTTAGCAAGTTTTTATTAAACATTCTGTCAAAGATTGGAACTTAGTTTTGGTGAAATGATAAAATGAAGCATAGCAGAGTTAACGTCAGCCTGTTGTGTTGATAACGCCAACGCACAACAAAATACACATTCGTTTATGAATTCAAAAATACTTTTTTGATTCCAGAGTGAAATTAAAAGGAGAGAAATGGCCTTTTATTTGCAGAACGGTTAGCATAACCCAGTGTTAGCTACATTTGACCAGAAAAATTTATGTTTTTTTTACGTCAAAATACAAAGTAAGTTGGGCAGCTTTAAACAAACATTGGGTCAAAAATTGTAACCCAGTTGTGTTTAAAAATAACTAAACAAAAGCATAATCATGTTAATATTGGGCTGCGTTGACAACTTTGAAGTCAGTTTCTTTGACACTGCTTGAATAAACTTACAAATAATTTGATTTAAACGTAAATATTACTACTTTAGTAAGCTAGGTGAGGGTTTAATTTTCAACCCTTATCTTAATGTTAGAAGTAATTTTAATATTTAGGTTTACCACAATAACTTAACTTTGTTTGTGCTTATATATATATAGAAATTGCCTCATAGAAAAGAATGCAATAAAAGTCTTGTCAGAGACAAAATGTTCAGATATGATGAGCTCATTGCTGCAAACCTGTACAAAGAGACGTATTTCCTGTATACTGCCTTATGGTTAAAAAACATCTCAGAATGTGTTGTTTTGGTTACTGTCAAAAGATCATTTTTCAAACCACATGTAACCTTTCCAGCTTTTAGTCAGAGCTGCTACTTCTGGCAACTCCCTATGAGTGTCAAGAAATCCGCTTCCTCTTCAGCTCGGCGCTCTTCTACTTTCTGAGAGATGGGAAAAAATGCGCAAAATACTTCATAGGCTTCCTTTGAAGAGTTGGTAAGTTAATTATCCTCTGAAGACCCCCTTTAAAACTACAAGCCAGACTATTCTGTTCAATCAAAGTCACTTTAGATAGAGATTGTCACCTAAAATGCAGCATTTTGTGAACAACCTTTCAATGTATTTTACTTAACAGAGACAAAATCTGATCTCCCTAAAAAAAAAAAACTTTATTATACACATATTTCTAATATCTTATTATTGATTCATCAAATACCTCCTTGATATGTGAAAGTACATGAAAGTGGCCATACTATTCACTCTTGCATACCTCTGTTTTCACCTATTATGATGTCATCAACTCAAACAGTAATCACACAAATGTAATTTTTGATTATCGCCAACAATATCCAGCATTTCCCCTTGAATAAATCTTAAAATTACCATATTGGGTGTCGCACCACTTTATGTCCTCCCTATAACTCTTTCAAAAATGCTCGTGTCTTTAAAGAACTTCCTTGTGCGCTCGTTCCTTGGTGTGTACAATACATCATGTCCCGACTCTCTCACAAAACCCGTATTTTCCTGCACTTGAGAAAGGAACCACCACGAGATGACTTGATCCTCACACGAACCCGATGCTGGGAAGGAAATGTGACACATTGCACCCAACACTTTCAGGGTAATCAAAGCTTATTAAACAGTCATGTTATCAGTTTATGAAAAAAAAATATATATATATGGGTCATGATGAAGACCTGTGGGAGCAGAGGCTGTTGTTTTGTGTTTTAAATTTAGCCAAAGATTATAAACGGATACCAAGGCCAGCACAAGTTTCTCTAGAACCGATTATCTAGATTGCTACATTCTCACCATTTCATTACCCAGAGGGTGGAAAAAAAAATACAATGACAAAGACGCGTGTGGCTCTAATAGTGGTGAAAACAATGTCAGAACAAGTCGGAACAAGATGAAAGCCCACGACGCAAGACACACCTGGCAGTTTTTCCAAGCATGATTGAATGGACAAAACAAACAAACAAAAAAACATTATTCATTTGGCTCACAGCCAAATACTTGAGATAAATTGTTGAGACAACATAGCAGGCGGACTCCAGCGTTGAGGAAAGACCTCTTTATTATAGTGTTTCACAGAAGAGTTTGAGGCATTTCCTGGAAGCACGTTGTGAAAGCCCCTAGACTGTCCCTGACAGGTTAATATTGAATTTCCCTCTGCACCGTGATGTTAGAGCGCACTCTAAAGGAACTAGAGTGTACTGCAGAACGTGTGCGGCTCCAAAAAGTACAGATGTATGGAATATATAGGGAAGACATTTTGCTTGCACAAATCTTATATTAACGACACAGTATTTATAAATGTAAAGTTGTTGTTTTTTAACCACTGAATCTTTTATAATTATTATATATTGTAGACTCCAGATACTGACTTAAAGAAGAATGTTTTTGAAAGCATAAAAGTTAAAGTTAACTACTAATGAAGGAGTTCATATGGCGGATCTTAATGGGTTGTCTTTTGCTTCTATCCCCAAAGCTAACGTGGGAATTGAAGTAAAGTTCTCACTTTTCTCAATATTTATAGTATATAAGATCCTAAGTCTCAATTTCAAATACATTTTCTGAATAGATGTTTTAAATTGTGGCTCTGATCACTCTGACAAATGGATGTTTTAGCGACGATAAATGGATTTTTCTTTTAAGTCTCTTGGTGTGACTTAAGTGAGAGCTGGCTTTAATAATCACTGGTAGCGATTCTTGATATGGGCAGTTGCCCAGGGCAGCATTAGAAAGGGGCGGGACACCCAAGAACTAGAAAACAAATATTTGTATCTCATCTGTTTGTTGTCCTTTCAACAAGTTTGCAGTGAAGTGAGCTTCCTATGCTTGCTGGTGAATACTCGGAGACTAGGCTGCCTGCTTTATGCTGAAAAAAAAAAAAACAATCTGATAATTACTGACAGCATTTTATTTCTCGCCATTTATATATA
>CAEGAE010033418.1:0-17219 GCA_903067095.1 Girardinus metallicus | reverse complement strand
TATGTAATAGATGTGTGGGTTTGAATGTATTGGTTGGAGATTTATGTTGCTGAAAATCCAATAAAAATATTCATATATAAGGTCATTTACAGTAATAAATATCTAAAATTAAGTTATATTTAATAAATACATTTGCAAAGTAACCACATACCTTTCATTGAAGTTTCATAAAATTAATAGTTATTTATAGAAGCTGATAAGAGGAAAGCATCAATTGTCATATTAGTGGAATTACTCAATACAATTGCTCTTATACAAATCATTTTCTTTGTTATTCAGAGAATACTTCAAGATGAGAAGGACATGCCATGGAAAAACAGACTGGGTTGCGATCCAATGGAAAGGGGAGACAATGCGCCACCCTATTCAACAAGACGGAAGCAGCTGTGGAGTTATTGTAGTCAAAGTAAATTGATGAGTTAATGTTTTTTGTTGTCCAAATATGGATAGTGTGAAATTATCATTGAGAAATGTAGTCTAACATCAAATAAGTCTGTGTGGTGAGTTAACATTGGCTTTCGTAATTGTGGAAAGAGTGTGTATTCACTTGGAGGAATACAGACTCCCCCAAGAGGAGCCTAGAACTGGGCTCAGTGCAACATGCCACACAGTATTTGTAATTACAGTTGTTTCAGCATCTTCTAAATGTTTCAGCATCTTATAAATGCTGAAACATTTAGAAGATGTTTCAGTACAGTTATGTGTACTAATGTACTAATGTTTTGATATGTGTGGAAGCATTATATATATACACATGAAGCTTTTAGGGTCCGATGCATTATTAAACCGTAAAACCAGAGTCTTTAAAAAACGTGTTTTTTCTTTAGACGGCAAAAGCACTGATGGAAGCTTTCCATGCCCTGTGCCTAAACATGAAGAGCGCAGAATTTCAAAAGTCAAAGACTGGAAATGTCTATTGTGCAATTAATATGCAAACTTTAAACTCTGTTTGTTATTGTTCCAAAGACATAGTTAGAAAATATTTGTGGAAAGTGAAACTGTACTTTGTGTAGCATTAATACTATGTTTGATCTATCCAGTGTACTTGAATAATTTCACATTGATTTGAAGTAATTGTGTCACGTTACCTGAAAGCTATTGACAAAAAATACAAAATTTTAACTAAAATATTGCTAAAAAAATAAATGTATTAAAAAAGGAATATAAATGAGTATACCTCATCTCTCCTAATTAGTAGAACAATTTCACACTGATTCTGGGTCAATAGGTCACATGACCTAGAAGCTGACAAAAAATACTAAATTTGGACTAAAAAAATTGCTAAAAAAATGAGTTAAAAATGAATATAAATGAGTGTGCCTCGTCTACACAGACTTGTAGAACAATTTCAAAGTGATTTTGAGTCAATAGGTCACATGACATGGAATCTATTGACGAAAAATACTAAATTTGGACTAAAAAAATAGCTAAAAAATGAGTTAAAAATGAATATAAATGAGTGTGCCTCGTCTACACAGACTTGTAGAACAATTTCAAAGTGATTTTGAGTCAATAGGTCACATGACATGGAATCTATTGACGAAAAATACTAAATTTGGACTAAAAAAATAGCTAAAAAATGAGTTAAAATGGAAAATAAATCAGTGTGCCCATCTCTCCTGACCTGTAGAACAATTTCACACTGATTCAGAAACTATTGAGGAAAACATTATATTATTTAATATTAAAATAGTTTAAAAATATTGAGTATGACTTTAAAATTCAATAAAATGTAGTGTGTCTCATGTAAAAGCATGAATTAGCACTTTATATGTCAGTTGGTCACAAGGAAAGGCATTTATTAACATTTGTCTGTCAGGAGTGTTTGGTTCGGAAATTTGTTGATGGTCCCCAAGTGAACCACCGAGCGCTTGGGGAGGGAGCGGTGGAGAACGGCTGGCCGACATTAGCGTTCATAAATCGGATCAGCCGTCAGCTAAACGCCACTTGCTCCGCGGAGCACGGATATCGAATATCCAACTTGAAACTAACTTCACTGCGGTCATTAAAAGCACGGGCTAAAGCAGAGGCTGCACGTGCTGAGCTGGCGTTTTCAGAAAAAGAAGCAGCCATAATTAAGCAGAAAACTGAACTTGAGGCTAATTTGCATATTTTGAGTTCTCAGAAGGATGTTGCAGCTGCAGAAGCAGAAGTTGCAATTTATGAAGAGGAGGAGGTTCTCTCAAAAATTGAACAGGACTATCCATTAGTGGATAATCCTGCCAGCCCAAAACAGCGTACGCCAGAGTATGTTCAAAAACATTCAGATATTAGTTTTGAAGGCTTCTTGTTGCCAGCAGACCCACGCGCCTGCCACAAGGCTGCACGTGAACAGTGTGAAAAAGCCATGAAAGAAGAAATGGACAATAACAGCTCACACAGTGCAGAAACAACTAAGTCTAAAGTGGTGCACATAGCACAACACGGAGAGCGACTGAACCCCCCCCAAACTGTATCCGTTCCACACTCCTCAAACATCAGCAGAGACACAGGGTGTACAGGAGCTTACTAAATACCTTACACGGAGAGAAATGTTAAGTTCAGGACTTTTGCAGTTTGATGACCACCCAGAGAATTACTGGTCATGGAAAAGGTCATTTCAAAATGCTATTAAAGATTTGAACGGTACAGTCCAAGAAGTGCTAGATTTAATGGTCAAATGGCTGGGAGCTAAGTCTGGACAACAGGCAAAAAGAATCCGCTCAGCCAACGTCTTCAGTCCAACTGTAGCACTGGACCTAGTTTAGCAAAGACTGGAGGAATCTTACGGTTCTCCTGAAGTAGTGGAAAACGCACTGTTAAAAAAGAACAGCTTCCCAAACTCAATAACAGAGACAACATAAAGTTAAGAGAGCTGGGTGACATTCTGCAGGAAATTGAATGTGCCACCGGACAGTTAGTGGAATTGAGTTGATTATTGTCTTTGTACGTTGTGTCTCGGACAAGATTTGTTCTTTATGATGGCCAAAGTGAGGGCAGTGGTCAGAGGCCACTCTTCAATAAACATGTAAAAAAGGAAGACGTTATTTAGCTGCTGAAAAAAATCGAGAACTCAGGGCGAGGACAGCAGATGTACTCTAGGATAAATATCACAGACTGTTAGTCTGCTTTCTGTCTTACACTTTCTTGAAACTTGTTTTTATTAGATTTGTGATATCAGTTTATTTGTTGTATGTTTAAATCATTTTTAAATGTTCAGAAATACATGAAATACATCTGTGTAAATAAATTTTGACTCAACATTTTATTAAATGTTACTAATATTATTTGCTTGCAATGTCATTATTTTACAGGTTTAGGATGTTTAAACAGGCCTGCGACAGGCTGGTGACCTGTCCAGGGTGACCCCGCCTCTCACCCGGAACGTGGCTGGAGAAGCACCAGCACCTCCTGACCCCACTAAGGGACAAGGGTGTAATGAAAATGGATGGATGGATGGATGCTTAAACATATGGAAGCCCGTTTCCCCGCAGTGATGAAAAAACAAACAGAACTGTATCTCTCATAATCGTGAGATAATATCTCATTAGGAGGTACAAGTAATTTTTTCATAAGACTGGGAGAAATGAGGATCCACAGAGTCATGACATATGCTGTTAACATTTTAAAATGGAAAATTCCTACATTTTTGGACTTTTTTACATTTACATTTTGTGTCTGTTAAAACCAAAAAGATGGAATTAAGGACACTTTATTTTATGATTATTGATTGTATGAAATAAGCAGATATTAGCAAAATTTAAATAGGCAGGAAATACTAATAATTAAAAAGAGTCCAAATGACTACTTAAATAAGGAAAAAAAACATAGCACAACATCACTGAAGGGTTTTAAAAAAATCACTCATAAAAATACTTCACAAATGCTCGAACAATTCATCATCATGCACTACATGTCTATATAAATGACTACTCTAGGGAGCAGTGAAAGGGAACATCTGGTTGGTAGATGTTCCCTTGTGGATCTCTTGCAACTTGCCCAAGAGGTGCATGTGACAGTTGCTGAGGCTGGGTCATCATTCTGGTGAGGAGGCTGAAGGCCTCTTTAATACAATTTGTCATACTTTCCATTGTCTCTGTGTTGCGCCGCTCTGACTCCTCCAGCAGGTCCACCATTCTTTTTATTTGGAGGTCTTCCTGTAATGCAGCTTCTGAGCTGAGCCTTTTCTTCAGCCTCTGTTGTCTGTGGGTTTGCAGCCTGGTCTGAAGAATTAAATAACGAGAACAATCCAACACCACCCAGCCCCAGCAAAAATGTTTCGGTGGTTTGTGGTACCTAATGAGAAAATGACTCATTGCCCTAAAGTTCATCAACGATAATATAGAATGATGTTTTGTAGTTGTTTTAATGGAATTACAACAAAATTCACTGGTCCACTTGGATTTCAACAGGCATTATGGGGTTAATCATTACTTTATTCAGGTTTCTGGTTGTAAACTATAAACCATTAATCCTGTTTAATTTTTTTCCGCAGATTTACCCTGCAAAACTGCCTTCCTGTGTCAGTGTCCACCTTTTGATGTTACTCTTCAGCAACACAGAAAATGAGCTTTTAGTAGAAAAAGACAAAGTAAAAGTCCTGAAGTTGGCTTCAGATTCTGGCTGATTCATGAGAGAGCAATTCAATCTCGATTTTAATACTTTAAGGATCTTCAATCTATTGTAGTTTAAAAAAAAAAAAATCTAAAATACATAGTTTGCAAACTTGGTTTGGACTATTCTACACAGCAGTTTTGAGTTGCCGCAATCCTGATGTGGACCAGATGCTCCCGCTCCCAACTAATGTCTGCCTTCATTGAACTTAAATTAAAGAAAGGTTTCACAGATCACAAAGCGGATATAAAAGATTATGCTCTTAGTTTAGAAACCGAACTTGAAGTGTCTAGTGTTGTTAAACTAGAACAAAATAAAAAAGCTATTGTGAAAATAAGGTGGAATCGCCCTTTCGCTATTTCGGAAGCTACAATCAGAAGCTAACTTTAGCTTTGGCCGAAGTCCAGTAGTTACCCGGAGACAGATATGGACAAGAAATACACAGTATAATTTGTACTCACTTGAAGCATTTCCCTTCGGGAGCTCGCCACTGTAGATTCCTCGTTTGACTCACACACTGAATGTGGTGTTGAACTGCATGTGTCCGAGAGGCCGGTTTCCTCGGTGCCCGGGGTCAAAATCGACTGTTTCAACGCCGAATTCCAGCGCGCTAGTAGCCGGTGACCCACCCCATATGTCTTCGCACAGCTCAAAGGAAATTAACACCACACCTCCTTGCCCGCTACGACTTCGAGTCCACAACACGTCTGTATTTTCCCCGGACTGCTTTCAGTTTGGACATCATCTGTGTTTTTGTTACGGCGGTTTCCTCGCGAGGAAAGTCTTTTCCATTTGCTTCTCCATTAGCAGGATACTAATCCAGGTAATCTTTAAATATATCCGCGTACTTCGATTGGCATGATTCCCAGTCAATGTTTTCTTGACATTTGATGGTTTTATAATTCAGAGTCACCATAAGTAACAGCTCAACCTCGTCGTCAGTCCAAAGAAATATTTTATTCGCTGTAACGGTTGTTACAGCTTTCATGGAGTACGTTTTTTTTTTTACGCATGCGCACCTAGGTTTCAAAGAATCTAGCACCACCTAGTGGCGTGGCAGGGGCATTACACGTTTTCGATTTATACCGTTTCTGTGTAAATATTGTAATTAGAACGTTTTCATGTAAATGTAATAATCATTGTCGTGTAAACGCCCCCTGAGCAGAGACTGAGGGGGTTTTGAGGTAGAAGTTTTGAGAAGAAAGACATGAAGTCCTGCTTTCAAAATAAAAATGTAAGCAAACGTATTAAAACTTTAAAGAGCAAAAGACATGAAATCCTGCTTTCAGACTGAAAATGTGTACTGTTGGTCATGGCAGAAAAATTCCCCCATAATCATCCTCTATTTATTTATGGTTTTAAATATTCTGCTATTAGTTGATAATCTAGTCCATCTTTGAAGAGTCTAGGTGTTGTAGTTTTTTTTTTAAGTAGAGTATATTAAAGGTAGTGAAAAATTAGGTGGAATTGCCCTTTAGCTTTTATCAGAATCGGAAATCAACTTTAGCTTATATGCTGAGTTTGGATGATACTTTAACATATAATAGTATTAACCAATATAATATGGTGTAATATAAATACATTATAATGTATTTATTTGATAAATACATTATAATATGTATATTATAAATACATTATAATATGTTTATTATATGTATTTATAATATGCATTTATATTACAAATACATACATTACAACATATTATATTGGCTAATACTATTATGTTAAATAAAGTATCATCCAAACTTGTATAACTGTAATATGCATTTATATTTATAATACAAATACATATTATAAAGAGAAAGCATTTATTTTTCCTACATTAAAAATGTTTGATAGCGCTTTCTGAATGTTTTATTTAAAATGTTTCTTTTTACAGTGTCCAGTGGTTATTTAATGAATTATTTCATTGATATTTTATTAATGTGGCTCCCCATAAAAAACACTGACAACCCTGACCCCTGTGGTAAATTTGATCTAGAAAAATTGCTTTACTTTCAGCTGAATGTAAGTTGCCAGAGCAGATCGCTCAACTAATTAACTAATTACAGAACTGCACCCAGAAAGTGTTGACGTTTCCCTTTTCCACACTTTGTAATGCCATAGTTGTCATAGTGGAATCTGGTTTTCTAACCCCACATGCAGAACATCAGGGCGTGATCAGGGCGTGCCACTGATCACGCCCTCAGAAGGAAAACAGCCTCCCGGCGCCCTCTGGTGTAGAAAAAGGAGAACAGCAGACACAGACCACCAACCCGGATCCCAACAATAGCCTTATTCCTTATTGTATTGATTTAATCTCCTTCCTCAAAATTCTGAACACAAATATCCCATTAAAACAAAAATAAGGCTGGTTTTATCAAAACGAAAAAGATAACAAATGGCTAAAACTAAATAACTTAAAAAAAGAAAACAAAACAAAAAAAACAAGAGTTTTGATCAGATATGCATAAATTAACTTCATTGTGCATGAAGTTAATTTATGCACAATGAATAAATTGTGCATACATTTATTCATTGTTTCAATCCTCACAGACTGAAACTGTGAGGATTTGAGTTTTTTGTTCCATCGCATCTACCTCACCACTCCTACAACCACAAATCATGAGAGAAACAACAAATCGGATTAATCTTGCTGATTCAACTATTGTAATAATAGGCAACTAATTCAGACTGTTGCTAAAAAGACAGTCTTTTAGACTGTGTTTTTTCCAGTGAAAACAAAAACGTTAACAAATAAACTGGACAATATGCTGGCAATTTTGTGATATTTACGCAGTTGTAAATAAAATCCTGGGTCCTCAATGCCTGAGACCATCAAGTGTTCTTGAAACCGATCTCGACATCAAGACCGGTCTCGAGTACCACAACACATGCAAGGCCTATGCCGAAGCCTAGGATGAAACATTTTAAGAGAGACATCTCACTCCGTGGCTGGTCTGAATCCAGCTGCCTTTCCTTTTTCTTCTCGATGTTCTTCAGCTGTTCGGTCAGCTGTTGCACTTTTTGCTCCAAAGCCTTGTTTTCTTCAAACAATTTGACAATTTCCTTGTCTGTTTCCTTAAACCGCTTGTCGTATTCAAGCTTGATCTCCGCAAGTTGAGTCTTCAGCTCTTCATTGTCTTCCAGGGCCATTTCTGGACAAACAAATCACAAACAAGCAATGTGGTATGATGATAAGATATCCTTGAACAAATGTTCAATATTTTCCTGGCTGTTACCTAGAATTCAAGAATGCAGCTTTATGATGTCAATTGATGTGAGTGCCACAGCAGAACAACTAGAAAACTTCTGAAGTTTGAATAAAAACAATTTGTATTTTCCATTTCAAATTGTGAAAGTAGGAAAAACTATATCAACAGAAAACATTTATACCAGTTATCAATGAAAATATGAATTGCTTTTGAGCCAGTGATATTTATCATATCATTTATAACGTCATATATGACATGAACATTTTAGGATTGAAACTTAATCTGACAGCTGCTGTTACTGCAATTTGTCCCTGTAAAACACACTGTAACTTATCTAGGTGTTAAAATCTCCATACGTCACAGGAACAGGTAATAGTTTTACTCTTGTTTGCGAATCCGTTTAAAAGAAATTCAACAGTCGAGCGATTTGAATATTGACGGTAGAATGCTATTGAGCAGGAATGTTAAGAGCGCCATATATTTTCCACCATCAGATTTCAGTAAAGCGCTCTGTCATGATCTGGACAAGATTCCCTTGAAGTTTTTTTTTTTCTTTAAAAATACCGCGCATAAAATAAAAAAAAAATCTGTTCTTTTAAATTCTGTAGCTGAAGAAGGTTTAAATGTTTTGACATTTACTATCTTTAATCAAATATTAAAAATTATTGGATTAAGAGTTTAAAAAAAAAAATCAAACTTTCATGTGGAATATTTTCCCAAACCAGGGTGTCTAAATTTGTTGTTGTGTTACATATATATTTTTCAGTTTAGTTAGAAAACATCCAGTAAAATTTGCTAAATTTTATCAGCAGGTTCTGTTGCTACATAAATCATTACTTCTACATAGCTGGGTTGCTAAAAATATTAATTTGATAAGTCAGTTACTCAATAGTAATTGTGAATGGTATACCTATGAGTGTTTTATGAACAACAATAACATAGATATATCTCAAAAATAATTTGGATCGGTCATTAAGCCTTTCCTTAAAGCTTACATTTGTTCCTACACATTTTCTCAAGATAGTCCTGCCTGTCGTTGCTAATGATCTGATCCAAATAGTAACTCATCACTCTCGTCAGGTGTTGAAAACAGCAGTTATCAAACCACTGATAAAAAAGAACAATCTGGACAAATCGCTACTGCAGAATTACAGGCTGACCTCTGACCTCCCATTCATCAGCAAAGTTATTGAAAAAGCTGTTTAAACAGTTAAATAACTTCCTAATGATAACCGACTTCTTTGACATTTTTCAGTCTGGTTTCCAGGCTCACCACAGTACTGAGACTGGCCTAGTCAAAGTGTTCAATGACATTCATCTAAACACAGACTGTGGAAGAACCACAGTGTTGGTTCTGTTGGACCTCAGTGCAGCTTTTGACACTGTCGATCATGACATGTTACTGAATCAACTGGAGAGTTGGGTCTGACTCTCTGGTCCAGTACTCATCTGGTTTGAATCTTACATAAAGCACAGGGTGGTTTATGTAAGGTGGACAGACGTCAGATGCGGGGTACCGCAAGGTTCAGTCCATTAAAGATCTGATGTTGTATCAATTTTCCAGACTTAAATGTTGATGACCTTAAGAGGTTTATTTCCTCTCACATTGTTGACAAAACCAGCACTGAACTTTTCAAAGAACTATCTAATGGTACCACTTCATGTCCACTTGAGCATTTTGTCAACGAAAATTAACGTTAACAGTCGTGAGTCATTCCAACTAGACAATGTTATTTGGATAAGAGCTCAAATGCAAGTGTCTTAAATGATAAAATAACCAAATAACAGAATGCTACGTCCACCAATCCTTTTGTGATTTTTGAAAAATTGATATTCCAATGACAATTGTGACTCAACATGTTGTTCTGGTTTAATCAGCTCATTCTTAGTCACTTCATCCCCCGTTCACTTTCAGTTCAACTCAGCAGTTTGTTAGTTCGTTGTATATCCAAAAGCTGAAAACTAAAGCAGCTTTAAAACAACATTTTTTTTTTTTTTAGATTTCAAGTGTCCTAAGGTGTTTTTATGGAAAATTAAACCATAATTCTGATTTGTTCTTCTGTTAGGTGAGATGTTGTACTTGTAGATGTGTACAAGGTTCTTACAAGTTGCCTTGCGTTTATCGCTGTTTGTTTTTTTGCTACAGACAGCACTGACTGTTGTTGGGGCAAAGGTAGGGAACAGGAGCAGAGAAAGAACGTTCCCTCGGGTCCAGATGTGGCTGCTTTCTTCTGTGGACAAGGTCTTTCTCCTATGTAGACATGCTAATGAGCCTTCAGGCCTGTTCAGTTACATTATAATCACAATGCATACTGTCGATAGCAACTGGGAAATGGTGCCAAAATAAATAAATTAATAAGAGAACTTTGCAGCATAAATTTGATCTTTGGAGTTTCCCCAAAAGTAATATTAAAATCTTATCCCCTCATGCCATGACCTTTGTGACCTACTCTCCTTTTGGAGGGCGTCTTCTGGACAGCCTGTCCATGATTTTGTGGGCCATTTCTTAACATTTCTTTAGCTGGAAAAACTTGGATTACTGAGGGTTTTTCTTACCCTCAATGAAGCACCAATCAAAGCACAGGCATTCAGTCTCGGAAATTGTGAAAAAGAGTAGAACTACACTGATCCTATAGTCATATCTGTCCCAATGTTGAAAAAGATCCTAGATCTGGTATCGTGACCATGTGCCAGAAGTGCAGAACTATTGTCTAATTCAATGCTCTGTGATCTGAGTAACATCAAGTTTTACATTTTATTTAGAATTCATAATTTCACTTTCTGAACCATTTAAAAGGTTTGTTGTACTTTATTTTTACGTTTGACCAAAGTAGTCAAACTATTGTTTGTTTTGTCAGTTTCAGTTTATTCTACATTGGCTGTTGTGCTCCTAACTGCATTGACTGAACAAATTAAGTTGTTTTTTGTTTTACATGCTTGACCGAGCTTGTTTATGTGTGCCATACTAGTGCAGCAAATAAATGTTTAGTACATTTATGTAAAAAAACAAAAACAAAACGTTTTGTGATTGCAGAATCGTTTTTCTGTATCAGATTGGTATCGGCCGATACCAAAACAGATCTGAGGTTCAGTATAGAGTGAAAAAAAGAGGACTGGAGCATCCCTACACGAAGACAAATCTCCTTTTTTGCTAGAAATTTGCTGCTAAAAGATGTTTTAAAAAGACAAAAAGTCATACAGAATATTGGCTTTATTATGAAACCTGGGGCATTTGTTCACAGAAAGCCATCCTACATTTGTACAGATCCATGAAGCAGGTTGTTGTTGCGATCACAAAAACAAAAGGAGACACTGTGTCCAGAGCAGGCTGAGGTCGCCAAAACTGTTTTAATATAAAACTGAAGCATGTTTTGTTCCATGCAATGACCGTAAGAATTACGCCGCGGCGTTCTGTCGGCTGCATGACACTCAACATGCTCCAGAAACAAAACATGGAATATTGTTGAAAACGGTATTGTTGTGAAACCCAAACCCTGACGAGAATTCTAAAAGCAACTAAGCCGACAAAAATATATTAAGTGTACAAACCCCCACCCGACCCCCTTTCCACCCCACCCGAAACCCCTTTCCACCCCACCCTCCAGTCAACATTTAATATGGATATCAGATTTCATTCACTTTGTTTTGGAGCCGTCATCCAAACAGCTCAGTTAAAATCTGACCCTCAACGTCCTGCAGTCGAGTTTTAAACTGTGTAAAAACGTACTACATGTGTGAACAAGTGGCCTGGTCGGATTTAGTTAAATACACAGGGAGCAGAGACGAACCTCCATGAAAATGTCCACTGCGTTCCCCCTTGGCATGTTCCACTTTCAATCCAATAACAGTGGGAGAGGTTGTCTCATTTTTTATTTATTTATTTTTTTAGAAAGACCAGCTGCAATATGAATCCTTCAAACTTCAAAACATGAGGAGTGGAGTTAGTGAACTTTGACCCTAGGAACAACCCTCCGCCACCCAAAGACTGTGCTCCCAATTGAAATCCTACATTCCCCCTGTGGTGACAAAACGCACGCGTTCTGAAATCTTTCTTGCATTGCGGTTGCAGAAGCCTCGGCCACTTGGGCCAGTTAACGCTTCCTGGCAAGTAACCAGAGCTTAACTAGATTTTTATCAAACCTCGACAAAAAACCGGTAAACCCAAAAGGAGAAGGAAAAGAACTAAAGAATCCGACATCTACAAGCAGACTCTTGGCCATTTGTTTCCAAACATACAATTAAAGAGGGAATCAAGCAGGTAACAGAGCAGCAACAACAACAAAAAAAAAATTCATCAGATCAAATCACATGTTGGCTTTTCTCAAAACGGCCAGTCTTGTCTTTCAGTGTGGAAATAACTGTCTTGGTGTTGGAGGAAAAAAAAGAAAAAAAAAAAAAAAAAAACAGGAACAGTGGAGGACACACAGGGATGGATGGATGGAGGGAACTACACCACTCGTCGCACTTCGAAAAATCTCTTCAAGTAGTAAATCTGTCCGAGTGTCATGGCCACCAGAACAAGGGCTTCGAAGAAGGACCACAGGACCACTCTGCTGTTTGTGTTGTCGTTAACTAGAAGAAGAAGAAAAAAAACACAGCAGACGGGATGTGAGGATAAATTTCACTGCGTTCATTGGATCAAACGGTTCTCACGTTTGCGTTCTTACCCGCTCTGTGTATCCTCTCGCGGACCTCCATGTACTCCTGCTCGTGCTTCACTGCCGTCATGGCGACGGCGAGCTCGTTGATCATCTCCTCCAGCTTGTTTTGATGAGCTGAAACGAGCAGCGAGCGAGCCGTTAAACCCAGAAGGACGACGTCCACAGAGGACATGCGTCAGGCTTTTACGCGGTACACGCAAAACCTTCTTGCATCTGCGACACGATTCCTTTATATGGAGGAGTATTTGCCCCGCTTACGGATTTCATCTGCCTCACATTTAAATTTTTGCTGTCAAACTAAAAAAAAACAAACAATAATAATAATAATAAAAAAATTAAAAAAAATCACACTTGATAACTTGAAGAAATACAAAATGGAAAAGTGGAACTTGTTTTGTTTTTTTTTTTCAGAAAAGAGAACTATACAAACAGTGAAACATGGTGGTGGTGGTATGATGGTCTGGAGCTGCTTTGACGTTTTAAGACATGAATGATGTGCTTTAAGTGATGAAACCATGATATATTTTTTTCTCTCTAGAAGAAAATTCCTCAAGTAAACAAGTGTTTGGATGTTTATGCAGCAGGTTCAACCCAAAAAAAGTGGAAGGCTTCTGAGTGTTTCGGTCACTGTGTGCACTTACACCGGATTGAGATGCTACAAAGCATTAAACTGACAGTTCATGTTCGTCGGTTCATTTCTGTCTGATACTCTTTAGTAACCAAGAAAGACAAGCTAACCCTTATGTTGAAATCCATAAAAGAAGCAAACACTTTTTCATAGCACACCATTTCTCTGATACTCACAGTGCAAACAGTCAAACCGTTAAAAAAACAAACAAACAATAAACAAACATTAAGGCTGCCTCTGTTGCAAACAACATGTAATATTAGTTTATAATAAGAAAACAAGACTGGTTAGAGAAAACTCCACGATGCATCCCAAACTTAATATGAGTTTTCACTTATTCTGCCCTTTTCTTTTTCCTACCATCCCAGCCGTCACCACCTATAAAGGAGGGAAATTTACCCAAAGTAAAGTCAAAGAAGAAATTCTAAAGATAAAATCTTTAAAACAGAAACAGCATCACAAAAAAAGGGCCGTGGACTCAGAAGTGGCCGGTCTGAGTACCTTCCGTCTCCATGTCCTGGCCTTTCGGAGCCTCTCCGATGTCGATGGTGAACATGACGATCTTGGGCGTCATGGTGGACATCTTGTTGCTGAAGCAGAACTTGTAGGTTCCGTCCATGTGTGCAGCCACGGAGTATTTCCCACTGGACTCTCTGTCCCCTTTGTAAATCTGTTTACCATCAGGTCCTGTTATCTGAAAAGAGAATGATATCTGGGTAAAAAATATTGAAAGAGTGCAGAGTTTCGCCCAGAAAACTTGCTAAGCCCAGTGGTAGGGGGCGCTACTGTGTTTGAGTTAAACAAGAAAAAACCTCAAATTGTGTAAAATAAAAACGCCTGACCTCAATCTCCCTACGTATTCGCATACTGACCATACTATGTTGCCATTGTGCTTCCAACGGTTTCACTAACTAAAGACTTGTTAACCCGTCTTTGTTTGCCATCACTGTTCCTAGTATACAAACAAATATAATGAATAAAAACAACACAGCCTGGTGGGAGCAGTAAAGCCTGGTGGCTCACCAGGCTTATGAAACACTGTAGGGGCGAATATCTAGTAAATTCTTTTTTGACTATTTTTATTGCCGTTGTACATCCACAAAAGCACAATAACACTCTCAAATAAAGGCCCACTCACCTAGAATCTCAAAATAGATATGCAGTAATGTTAACATTTTATGGAAGGTTTAAAAGAAAATGACGGGGGAAAAAAGTGAAGTAGTGAAAATTTTGTCCATGTAACACCACTATCCATCGCTGCTACGTCTTAGGCATAAATGCCATTATGTGGATTTCTGGTGATCCAAATCTTTAGTGAGGAGAGAAGACTACTTGTGAGCTTTAACCAGCAGCCTGTGGTCTCACTCTTGCGATAATACGATGACAGTGTCTATGTTTCTTCTAATCTGCGCTTCCATCAATCTGTGACATTAAGCATTTTATGCAATGTCATCTCTCTGTGATGAGCGCATCTGCTGCCAATAGGCTGCCCAACTGGTAAAGCATTACAGTAACATAAAAAAATGCAAGTTCCCAATATTTGGCATATATTAGCCAACAATTACTGCTCCAAACAGTCAATTGCAACATGAATATTGCACTCCAATATCATGCAGTATTATACCGGATTTACCCTTACAGCCATTTAGAATATTTTAATAGCAATTTATTCCAAGTTTTAACATCTTATAGATATAGACCAATCAGCATAGATGCAACTCTGGTTAATAAATTATGACTAACAGGAATGGGTAAGAAATTGATTGCTTTGTCAGTGGCAGGAACTCAAATCAGGAGTCATTATATGCCATCATACTGATCCTCTACTCGTTTTAAATGAGTAGAGGACTCCGTGGTTAAATCTCACTTTGAAGCTTCTACATTACAAGATCACTTCCTAAGAGTGAAACAGTTCATGTGTTTCTAACAAAAACTTTCCACATAGCCTTTTCAGCTGAGCACAATGTCCTTTAGCTGACTGCTGGTGGCCCGAACCAAAGCTTCAGGTCAGCGTTCTGTAATGTAAACGTCATTTTTATACCAAGAAAGATGAGTCTAAAGTGAAAATCCAGCCACCTGTTGCGTTCAACCAGCTGCAGGAGTCTCATATCAGACCATGTACTTTGTCCATGGGAGTTCATTCAACGACAGGTGTTCCCACCTGTGCATAGCTGCGATGCATTCAAGTCCAACCGGTGAACTGAATTGTCTCTAAACACCCTCCAAGTCGATTCAACCATTTTATCATCAAACTGTTAATATTTTGATTCAAAATTTATTCAACAACAAACTCGGCCATTTTCAACCAAATTCATTGTTGTATTAGGGCTGCACAATAAATCAATAATACAAATATTGCAGTACACAGGTGATATCAGCAATAATACGTCTCATAGAAAGTTTAATGTTCAATTTATAGATTGTTCACGGAACACCAATCCAGAGCCGCACAGCATTCTGGGGAATGTAGGCAGAGTAAAGTCTCAACCTCTCAACTGACTTGCGCTCTCATTACTTAGCAACAACCTGTTGAGTAACTTGCGGAGCAGAAGTTTAAGGTTTCCCCACAGTGCGTAACTGCTTAAAAAAAAAAATTAAACTGTGTATTGTGAAAACTTCAGATATTTAAAACAAACAAAAACAAACGAATCACTATCGACAAAACGCTGATCTCGTGATACGATTTTCAGCCATATCGTCCAACCCTATGTTGTATAATAAATTTATTCAATGACAAACACCCCCCCCCAAAAAACACCAACGTATCAGTTTCAAATTGCTAGAAGATATTGATAAAATGACATTACTGTCAGTCTGTTTTTTGTACAATCAGAGCTGCCTCTATGAAGCAAACATTATTGGAAAATAGACTTCCTTTAATTTTCAACCATGCACTGTACATAGTGGTAATGAATATACTTTGTGAATCTTCACCATCATCAAGTCTATCTTGATATGCTTCAGTTTTGGTGGATAAAACAATAGAGAAACGGAGAAATTACCCGCTGACCAGAATCAGGGCACTTTCAGCAACATTATCCTTGATCAGAGACTGGAGTAAAAAAAAAAAAAACAAAAAGAAATCTAATCTGTCTCATTAAAAGCCTCTAAAGTATACACTTAAACACAGAATGAAAAAGTCAGACAGGAAGTTCCGAGATTAAAGTTTTTGTGAAACTGCATCGAGACACGTTGAGGGGTGAGAGTCATTCACGTTGTGAGAGGGAGTTACATTTTTTTTAGCCGAAAATGGCTAAATGGAGTAAAGGAAGGTTGCTCTGTTTTTCCCTTTGACATTTTAATCTCAACATGGAGTTGGACATGGTGGCCTCTTTTAGGAAATCTCAAACTTTAGAGACTTTAAGAAAAGATCTTCACTCCTCAGGGAAAAACACAGAGCCTGCCAATCCAGTAATGCTGGCTACGCAAAATGCAAAAACGGGAGAGTTAAAAATGTCACATTTGTAACATTTTTTTCCCCTTTAATAAAAGCCACAAATAAAAAACACCAGAAACAGCACAACCCTGTTTTTCCTGCACGTAGGGAAGATTTCAAAAGTATACTCTAAAATCCATTTAGCTTGGAGCTCAGCATTGCGGTGTATCAATCTGTGGAATCCATTAGTCTGCATACTTCATGTTTTTGTTTATTTATTTAGCACATGGCTATTCATTTGCTCAAGAAAAAAAAACCCATCACAATTTAATGAAAGTATAAAAGCTAACATTATCAAATTCCTTGTTATGTAAAAGCGAACGGCTGGATAAAGAAAGTCTGACTGACCCAGAGCAGGAACAAGCAGGTGAACCCAGAGCGTGGGTCAGCTGCCAGGTCAGGTTACTAAGCAAAATTTATTTTAAAGAGTTTATTTCGGATGAAATACGACATAAATTGTTGTTTTTCCAGAGGTGTCGTTCCTTCCATGTCTGATTTTGAAGACCTTTCTGCTTGCTTCTCCTGAGACCTGGCAACTCTGACACGATTTTTACCAAATCATTGAGAGGTCGGCATATGGCAGCTGCCGGGGGGGGGGGGGGGGGGGGGGGTTTTTTTTTTTTATTTTTTTATTTTTTGGGGGGGGGGGGAAACCCCAAAAACAATCAGGGGAGCAACGACAAAATATATTTTTATGAGGGAGGGGG
>CAEGAE010033417.1:0-16630 GCA_903067095.1 Girardinus metallicus | reverse complement strand
TCCATCCATCCATCCATCCATCCATCCATCCATCCATCCATCCATCCATCCATCCATCCATCCATCCATCCATCCATTTTCTAACAGCCTTGTCCCTTAATGGGGTCAGGAGGTGCTGGTGCCCATCTCCAGCTAACGTTCCGGGCGAGAGGTGGGGTTCACCCTGGACAGGTCGCCAGTCTGTCGCGCTAAAGGAGACAAAAATTACAAAAAGCAAAAAAGTAGAAAAGAGAGAAAGCATTTCCAAATGCAGGAAGTGCTGCAAAATGTTTTAAGGTAATAAATGAGCAAATAAAAAAGCTAATATTAACTCCACTATATAATAATTAGTGGCAACATTTATAACCTTATATGTTTTATATACTGTTTATGATTTAGGTCTTCCATCTGAATGTATTGTGATTCAGTTTCTTCCCCTTAAGCAGAAAATTCAGAGTAGATGTAATGTAGAGCTGTGTATTATCTTTGTAGTTATGGTAACTAATTTTATATTTGTAATAATCTGAGCTAGCAGGAGGATGTAGATATTAAATAAGAGAGTCCACAAGATTGAACCCAAGATGAGTCTTTATGATGCTGTTTGTTCATTAAAACTGCAGTATATAACCTTTCTGAAAAATATGTTTTTTTTAAATAATTATTGAAACTGTCACTATAATGTCACGGTGTAAGACTGGTAATATGTGAAAAAAATCAGCTCCTGTGTCTTCTCCCAGTGTTTCCAGTGCAAACTGCAGAAATACACCACTCGGTCAGAAACAACCAATCAGATCCAAGAGGGTTTTAGCGCTGTCAATCAACACTCGTTGCCCTTTCTCTCAGCTACGCTATAGCTTCTTTCCGGTAGCAGAGCCTGCCATGAATTCTCAGACTAGTTAGCATAGCCAACAATGATGACTGATAAACAGTTTTCCTGAAGCTGTAAGCTGTTTCTATGCCATTAGCACAACGAGCAGCGTGTGCACGAGGATGATTAACAGCGCTAAGACCCTCCTCCTGTTTTTGACTGGAAGCTACATTTCTTCACACTGCTCAGAGAGAAGGTGGAGGAGCTCGACCTTTTCACACATTGTTTGTCTCATATTAAAATGTCACAACATGGTGACAGTTTTTTTTTTAAAATATGTAAAAAAAAATCATAATTTTATGAACATTATGTAGAGCAGTGGCTTAAACATTTCAGCAGAACCCACAAGATGTTATATTTGTTCATTGGGTTGTGGCAGTTGGTGTAATATGTCCTTGAATGAACACCGTACTTTGGCTAACCGCTACCGTAACGGTCTGTGTTTACTAGTGGTTCGGAGGTAAAGCAACACAGACGGCTAGGTCCTCACTATGGCCGAATATTAGGTTTAATGACTGAGTATTTAGTTTTGTATTGATTTTCTTTTTAATATATGCTGTATTTGGAAAAAATAACTGCTGTAATGAGAGTTACGTTAACACGCAGTGTTTGCTTGTGGTTCGGAAGTTGACGGTGCGCCGAATAAACCTGACGGTCTTGGCCACGACCTTAACCGTGGACCTTAAAACAGCTTTAACGAGGTGCCATCTCACACGGACAGGGTTATTTTATTTTATTGTTTTTTTTTTTATTGTTTTCTAACAAACTACCGCCGTTTTGATTGTGATTAAATCACACACAATTGGCTTCTTTATACTGATTTGGCAGCTTATGAAGCACTGGATGTTTTTTAGTGTCATACCGAAAGGAGATGGAAACTGAATACTTTTTGAAGGCGTTAATAGAAGGTGAAAAATTAATCCGTTGAACAGATTTTTTGATGGCTTTTGAGCCCGACGAGTTCTTTAGACATGGAAGCTATGAGAGTAATTGGACTACTGTTTCCATATACAACAAACCTGACCCACTTTCTCACCTAAATGAAAGCAGGATCCATTTTTTTGTTGTTGTTTCTTGTGTGTCAGATGGACTTGACTTTACTTTGAGCTTACCTTGGAGGCTGGGTTATGCTGGGAGCTGCTTGTTTGCAGGTCTCATCTCTCACCAACTGTTAGTTAAGGGTTGCGCACCACCAAGGCTCATAGAAACCTGTACAAATATCAGATTTATTGAATTCGCCAGAAAACTTTTCAGTTCTTTTGCACAAGTATCTAAGAGCAAAAAATGCCTCTAGATTTTCTTTTATCAAAGTCGTTGAGACAAAAACTCTTTCATCTTATGTACATTTCTCCACATTCCTGCAGGTAGTGTTTGTATTATTAGCTGAGCTATATATAACCCAGAGGGAGAATCATTTCATGTTTATTCACCATACAGAGAGAGGATTAAGGAGTGTTTCTGAAACAGTTCCTCTGACAATGGATGAACTGCATTAAATGCTGAAGAATTTAAAAGTGGGGTTAAAATTTAACTCTGAGGAGTAACTCTGGGTGAACAACCAACAGCACATGACTTTGTGCTCCTTCATCATTAGCCCCCATGCCCTTTGACCCTAAGGCCAGAAGAAAAATCATCTCTCCTCTCTCTACCCCCTCACAACACCCGGCACATCCTCAGGGCCTTTGACCTCCAGCGAATGGCGGAGCAATCTAAAATAAACAAGGCGGTGGAACCAGGCAAGGAAAAACATCTGCTGGGGTGACTCCACAGCAACATGCAATGTCCAATCAATATTTGCCCTTCTCTAATACTCAAACCCGCAGGACGTTGGTGGGAAACTTCCCTTTCTGTTGTCATTCAAATCAGATATCTTGTCTCTGCTGTTTGCTGAGGAGTCAATTGAGTTGTTTACAGTAGCAGCAGAACTTTTCCTGGATGTCTCTGCTGAGCTGATGAGATTTCTGACTGAAAATAGCTGTGAAGGTATTCACATCCCTGAATTTATTAAACATTTTATCATATTATGCCCACAAATACAAATTGATTAGGATTTACAAGCTAGACCAACAAACAGTACTGTTAAATGGAGGGAAAATGGTTTTATGTTTTTTATTACGACTGAAGAAAAACCTGGCAAGTGTAACACAAATGTCCTCAGACTCATTCTCTCTGACACCCCTCAGTCAGCGGTATCCATACTGTGGTTTGTGGGCCATTCGTGGCCCTCTGGATGACCGCTCTGGATGGCGGTCCCCCAACCTCAACAAATCTGTCCTGCAAACATATTTGGTTGATGCAGATGGTCATGTTTCCACTTTTAGTGTAATTGTTTAAAAGGATAAATAAATTCCCATTTATTAACAAAGTTTTTATATTCATCTTAACTTTTGGAACTTTTTGGAACTAAGATTACAGTGGAGCCCCATCTATTTGTGTTTTCACCTCTTCCTGGACTTTTCTACGGACTGAATTTTCTCCATGAAAGGACAATAAAGAGTATTTCTGTCACCTTGGTTGTAGTTAATGCAAGGTTTTAAGAATAGATGTACGTTCATCTATTTTTGTTTCTTTCTTCCATTGCTGACACATTACAGTTAAGCTCAGAATATCAAAGACTCGGTGTGATCGGAATGATTGAAGGGTTTTTTTTTTTATGTTTGTGTGCGATTGCATGGGGACAGCTCTCGTTTTAGACTTTGTGTTCATATCATCACGTAACTCCTCAAACAATATACCATCTTTATGACACCCGTTACCTTCAAAGCTGTCATTCACTCAACAAAACATATGGAAACAGATTTGAAAATAAAACTCTGATTGCATGGGTCATTTTCACTGATAGTCAAAGAGATGTATGTTCCAAAAAAGTGCTACTTAGAAAGTAATTAGCTGGTGGGTTCATCAGAGTCGTTGGAACAGTTACTAATCACAAGTTTCCAATGTTTCCTGTTGAAGATAAACCTTTCTCCCACTGACATTTTCAGACAAGGACTGAACTGTCTGAACCGCCCAAACGGTTTCCCTCTGTTCCTAATCAGCCTCTCTCTTCCCTCCTGTAAATCTGCATCCAATCTGTTGCTCCCAGTGTGTGGCCTTTGTTACACCAGACATTGCCTCTAGGTCACATAAGGTGCTTAGGATGACAGAAAATTAACCTAATCAGCTCAGTGAACAAGACTCAAATGCTTTAACAGAATTAGGTCGAGGCCCCTCCTCCTGCCGTCTTTCCCCGTACTAAACACCTCCTATTTGTAATCTACTGCTCTGACGCTGAGATGAGTGACCTCATTAGGTCTTCCTCTCTGCGGTTGTTGGAATCTTCTGTAAGTTTATCTCCCTAACCTGCAAACAGGAGCGTGGCTTTGTTATCACTGGAGAACCTGCTCAGGAGGTTATTTAACTTCAGCAGCATTTGAAGTGTAAAACCACTGAGAACACATCATGCAAAGAATGAGGGAATCTGTTATTATTATTATTATCTGGGCTTCAGAGTTGGGTAGTAACGAGTTGCTAGGAACTTGTTTAAGTTATTACCCAACTTAAAACAGTTTAAAATAATGTATGAAAGGTTGGCTTTTGATTAGTATAGGAATGAGGGCTAGAATTGAATGTTAAATAGAATTACTACGGTTATGTAATGTGCTATGTAATTAATTGGTTGTTAATTGTTATTGTTTTAACTGGCATTTTGTTTGAGTAGATGAAAGAAGTTAAAAGGGAAAAAGGGGCTAGATTTTATAAAAGTTTACCTCTGTCCTTTTCAGATAAGGAGCTGATGAATAACGGGCAGGGAGTTTATTAATTTATGTTATTTATTTAGTTGATCCTGCTTTGTTGTATTTCCATTTGCTTGTTTTGTTACTACAAAGGTCTGAAATAATCTAACAATAATAAACATTTATTCAATTACATTCACCTTTTGAAGAAAAAAAAAACTTTTAGGAGTATTTATACTGCATTCTGCTCTGTATTTTTACTTGAGTAACTTTATTACAAAGTATTGCTACTCTAACTTGAGCAAAATTTCTTGATACTTACCCACCAAACATTCACCAGACACCTGCTGTTTTTGTTAAAGTTTGGAAAAATGTCTTTTTTGCCTGATTTTGCTTTTTGTAACTACGTTACTTATATTAATTATTTTCATTTTGGTCCTTAAAATACCAACATTTCCACATAAATTTGTATTTTGCTCCGTCTGCTTATATAATTTTTAAATATTAAATGTTGTTTTGATCAGTTACTCAGTACTTCAGTAGACATTTTACCAAATACTTTTTTACTCTTGACTAATTTCTTGGATGGCTACTTTTTACTTTTGACGTATTACTACTTTTACTTAAGAACAATTTCTGGGCATTTTACCACCTCTGCTGGGGGTTCAGATAAACAAACAGTAAACTGGACTGAACTCATAACACTGATTCTCTTTACAGGAAAGGTCAGAGCAGACTCGACCTGCTGAGGAGATCTTTTGGAGTACTTTAGACGCTACTGAAGGCATCGGCCATCTTTTTGTCTGTGTTTTCTGTTGTAAGGCAGTAGTTAGGTAAGTTAATCAGAAAGTCTAGCTTTGTCCTAGGATTCCCACCAACCCAGTACAGGTGGTTAAAGACAGAAGAACTCTTGATAAAATGACGTCCCTGGTGGACAATGTTTCCCACTTGTTAACTTGTTTACTGTAAATTTAGTGTTTTTCCAGTTTGTGTTACGCTCAAATAGTTAAAATAAAATTGAATACTTAAATGCCACTTTGCATTTCAAAATCCAATTTTTGTTCTTTGTTTTTTGGGTTTGCTCCTCTTTAGAGCTTAAAATCATTAGCCGTAACACCACCGGTGTGATGTAAGCTAATTACAAACAACGCTAAAGACAGCAGACATGTTACACTCATAGGGAAGTTGGTATTGGGGGACTGCAAATGAAAATCTGCTTAGACCCCCAAAAGGGGTTGGACTGGCTCTGCCTTAATGTAAGAGGTCCAATGCAAAAGAAAGCAATGGAACATACTGTTTACAGTTTAAAATCAAATATTTAAGCTTTCTGCCGAGATGAAAAATTTGAGTGTTTGTGGAAAACTAGCATCCTGAACACACCATCCTCACAGTGAAACATGGTGGTGGCAGCGTTATGCTCTGTGGGAAATTTTCTAATTTAATTTCCCTTTTATTTTCATATTGGCCAATATTCTAATCTAATTCCCCCTTCAACTCTTAGAGAATTTTAAACAGAGTGAGTGTTTTCTCCCTAATCCTGGATGTGAAGCGAGCTCCAACCTGCTCAGGACTTTATTTAATCTAATATTGAAACATGATCTAATGTCAAAAACAACTTTAGTCCCAGAATACACATTTTTTTAAGCATCTGTGTTGGCTTGTTGCCGAGCTGCTTTGCTGATTGTCACTTTTCTAGATTAAAAAATGCTTTTTTTCCTCCCTCTCTCTCAATCTTTCATCAAGCTGATGAGTTTTGATCATCAAGCAACTTTCTCAGTCAAATGTCACGCAAACATACCATCCTGCAGCAAGCATGGAAATCACCTTACATGGACTTACATGCAACATGGTTTTATTCTTTATCCTCCGCTCCCAGTGTCCGCCCGGCCTGAGTTGTTTGCTCTCATTATCTGAGTGGGCGAGAGCACAAAGCGGATGTGCCTGGCCATTTGATTGAGGTCAAAGCCTTTTTGTGGTGTGTGTGCGTGTGTGTGTGGGTGCGTGCAGGTGCGTGTGTGTGTGTGCTTTTTCTGTTTTTGTGCCTCTTGCACCCCTCTCCACCCTCCTGACCTCTGCTTGGGTTGACTTGTGTCGGAAAGCTCCAGAGAGCGGGGCGATCGGGTCATGGCGGCAGCGCAGAGTGGATGGATAAAGAGCAGAGGAGGGGATGAGCGGGGATATAGAGTGGCTGTGACAGGTGAGCTAATGGCTTGGAGAGAGGACGCTTTCAGGCGGTGATCTCTTGATACAGCTTACAGCGGGACGACTTATTAAAATAAGGGATAAATGCAGAGAGCAAATGAGTTGACCTGAAACCCAAAGGTCGCCCCCTTCGACTCACCTCCTCCTCCTCGGTGTGTTCGTGTCTGCAGGCGTCCACCCCCACACTGATTGACAGCCACCGCCGTTATCTAATAATGGTGTGGGTATTTTTCCCAGGCTTTATAAAACTCTGCTGTGCTGTGAGGGGGGAGCAAAGAATATCCTGAAATATGGAGCTCAAAAGAAAACAGAGCAGATTCTTATAGACGCTTGTTTGTTAAAATGAAGACTAGGAAACAACTTTATTGTTGGACCAATGTGTTTCAGCCTGTGGCCTTCATTCAGGTCTTTACAAAACATCAGGCAGATTTAATAAAAAGAAACGTATTTTTAAATGCATCAACTGCAACCCAGTGAGGGCAAACCTTCAAGGAGAAATTCAGATTGAGGCTGAAATTATTTCTATCTTTTTCTCTTAATTTAGGAACGCACTGTGATTCTTCTGTGCTGGCTTTAAAAATAAGTCATTAAAAGTAAACTTTTTATGCTGAACTAACATAGAACAGAAACAGCTTTTACTGTCAAAGGAGAAAATCCAGGTGTGACAGCAGCAACAGGTATAAGAAGCTGCTTTACTGACAATAACCACCAACTTCATTTTCTCTCATGTTAAAATAAATACAGAGTGTGTCTGTCAACGTATTAGGGTTACATAATATATATTTATACACTATTTTTGTTTTGATCTCATAAAATGTAAACAATATAGTGAAGATTAAGGATGTCATGAACATGACAAAATGTGGAAAGCTATAAATACCTTGAAACAATACTTTAAGTAAAAAAAGGAAGTTTGTAAACTTTTAAGGTTATTTTGTATCTCAGGCTTTAATATAAACAATCCTTCCATGATCTTATAAAACATAAAACATGTTTTTAATTTTAAGATATATTTTTGTAATAACTTTACCTAATCGTTTGGGTTGATTGAAAATTTTCTTTGCACTTCTGATGTGATGATTCTTCAGGTTTCCTTCACGTGTAAAATGTTTCACTCAAAGGGCCATTTTTGTCGTTATTGTTTCGCCTTTGACTCAAGAGTCACCCAGAGGTTACAGCAGCCATGTTTTCCACCAACCTTTGATGAACTAAAGAGCTTAACATAGATCTTGGAGAGTGGCAACATAAAATTGAA
The DNA here is from genome assembly GCA_903067095.1 of Girardinus metallicus. Lineage (NCBI taxonomy): Eukaryota > Metazoa > Chordata > Actinopteri > Cyprinodontiformes > Poeciliidae > Girardinus > Girardinus metallicus. The sequence goes on along the minus strand of CAEGAE010033417.1, from coordinate 8,610 downwards.
TGATAATTGCATCATGCGCTCTAATGGCAGCTATTACAACAATAGCGTTGGTGACCTGGAGGAATGGGATGACAGGGAGGAAAGGCCCCTCTGTGCTGACCTCCGCTCAGGAAAGGGAAACCTCAGGCAACAGTCGGGGCGTCAGAGGCCCCGCCGCCTCGTCTGCCACTCCGAAGCTTCAATTCAGTGGCTGACACAACACCCAAGCATCGCTGTGACCCTGTGGGTGTGACACTCAACCTTTGCCTTAACCTCCTGACCGCCGGTCACAGCTGCAGCGCGAAGGTCAGGGTGCAGGGTCGACCAAGGGGGGGATTGATGGTTGAGAGATGAGCAGGGAGAATATGGAGGGGCAGGAAATTGAGAAAAAACACTGGAAAATGGACAATTGAGTGAGAGGCAAAGAGAAGGTGATGGAAGAGAGGAAGATGTGCTTCACTTGAAAAAGATTAGAGAAATACAGTCAGTTGGTTGAGTCTAAAGAAAGCAACATATTTTCACATTTATTTATAATTCCCACTGTCAGAAATGCTAAAGGTCACGGATTTACCTTTTATTTCTTTTTAAATTACTTTACATTTTTTCTTTGTACCCCAGTAAATGTCTAACTGTAAACTGCAGTGGGAAAAAGTTTTTTCTCTTATTTGCAGTTTGGTTGAGTTGACCTTTTAACTGAACTGTCAAGCGTGAAAGGCGAAGAACGTGAGACCACGGAGGTGCAAAGAAGACAAATGGGCTTGGCGTAACATTTTGTGTGAAGATCGGCCATTGTTGCGGGCCCCACCCCCTCACGCCGTTGGAAGGAAGGTTTTTATGGGAAAACGAACATGTCCGCTGTCGCCTACCTCAAATCATCCGACGGTTCATTCTTTATTTAAACTGCATGACAGTTTTATTTGAAAAGTGGATTGTGTCTTATGTTTGAGTTTTGCCATTTCAAACGGTCAACTCTCTTTGTTGTTCTGCGGTTTATTTTTCTACACAGGCTCAAAGAGACAGATGGTACAATTGCTACTTGTTAGAAAAGATTAAAAAAAGTAAGATTCTACTTTTATTGCAGTTGCATAATTATAGCTGAATGAATTAAAATACAATCTCTAATTTGACTACATTTCAAGTAAAACTTTCTTAAATGAATTAATCAAAATCATTAATACCAGCACTTTGTTGTTCAAGTATATTTTACTCTTTTACATTAAATTAAATGACTAAGGCTCTCTTTTGGGATATTTATATGATTTTAAAGAGAACCTCAGTTTTCTAAGACACTCTTCAAAATAGGAAAGTCAAGAAAAGATCCCATTCAATTAACTTTTGATATGTGTCATTCTTCAGGTCAGGTGGTAGCAATGCAAAAGTATCTGTGTGCGATAATTAAGTAGTTTAGCACACGCTCACAGGTGTTTGGATTCAGGTGTTTACAGATATACTCTGTGCTGGGATGCAGTTTCCACTAAATACCTACTTGTACTAGTGAGATGTGAAACAGAATAAACGTTCTTGCACTGTACAACAATCTTTCTTTTTTATTTTCTTTATGTATAATATGTAATGTACATACACATATGTATGAACAGGGTTCCTTTTATTCTTTATTAAAGTATACATATTTAAACTTAATGACTGCAAACTGTGAGCACTTGAAACCAAAATCAAATTTGTTTTGGCCAATAACTGATTCTGATGCCAATTGAAAGCCTTTTCTGTCCTAACATCCTGAACATAAACATGTGGAGTTTCTAATCATTTGAAACCGGTATTATGCAGAAAAATATTGCTTATAATATGCATAGTGGAAGCTTTATGGTGCTGTGGGTCAGTTTCTCCATCAAATGGCTTGGCCTGAAGTTTTTAAATAAAAATCTCGTGGACTTCATCAAAAAATTGGTTATGACTGGGTCTTTTTAGCAGGGTGGTTGAAAAATCACCACAGAAATGGCTCATTAAACACAAGTGAGTTTAACGCCACTGAATTCATATAAATATTTGCAAAAAATTATTAATTTATTTGAAGGTTGCCTTCCTGTAGTTTTGCCAGTAATAAGAGAAGTGCTACAAGTATTTACATACGCAGAATATAAGAATAACTGTTTTTAAAAAACATAATTTATACATCAGATTTGCACATGTAGCTGATGTGAACAGCTTCTAGCTGTGACGGATCTATCTTTGTTTCATAAAATTGTCTCTTCCTTCCTCCACTCCGCTCCTTCCTCTGCAGATTTGGCTGCTTCACTCTGGCTGTGTTGACTCTCCATCATGGCGGCAACCTTCTGCTCCAGCCGCCACACCTGCTCCCGATACTTCCTGCGAATCTGCCTGTAGGAACTCAGGGCTTTACTGGAATAAAACCATCAAAATCTGGATTAGTTCATTCATTTCATTCAATCTTTAGGTAATCCGTATTTATAATAACAACCTGATAGGGAAGGGCAACACATAGGGAGGGGAAACGACAATATCATGTAGTTTCACAGTCAATAATCACATACATTTAACCCTTTTTATGCCTTAAACAGTAAACAACACTACAAGCATAAAATAATAACCCCCAATAGGGTTAGATAATACTCTTACCTCATTAAAACATTTTCATTATTAAACTGAGACACCCTTAAAACAAATTAACTAGTAAAATTCAGCAATAAAATGTGCAGGTATCTGATAATTATTTCTTTACAATGTCTTCAAAATGACCTAGTGATATGAAAGTACACAATATTAAAACGCTCTCCAATCCTTTGCTGCAGTGTAGTGGAAAACTCCATATTTTGATTTGATTTCTGGAACATTGAGCAAAATATATTGAGCAGAATGAGTACTGACACTTATAAACAACCATATACCAATGAGCCTTCCTTTGATTAATTAAAGACGACCAATTACCGGAAAAACACAAACTGCAGTGATGTGTAAGAAAAGGTTATAAAACGTATAATACGTGAAGTTTCTATAGAGCGGACATAACAACATGCCTGTAAAAAATATTTATATAATCCAACTTTGGAATAACGATCATCTCTAAAAGGGTTTTCCTAGCAGAACTAATAAAAGATGATCACCAGCGTCGGGTACTAACTAGTTACATTTACTTTTTACTACGCTGTACTTTTACTTTGACTTGAGTAATTTTAAAATAAAGTATCTATATCTTATCTGAGTAACATTTTTGGATTTTCTACCTACTGAATAAAAAACAAACATGTTTAAACCAAAATTTCACCAGACACAGACACGCACCTGCAGTTTATGTTAAAGCTTCATTAGTTTTTTAATGAAAGAAACTGATAAGTTTATATTTTATTCCATCTGATTATGTAATTTTTAAATATTAAATGATTGATGATTTGGTTACTTTTTACTTGAATAATTTCTTGGCTGGATCCTTTTTACTTTTGCCTGAGTAAAAATATGTTGAAGTAGTGCTACTTTTACTTGAGTATAATTTTTGGCTACTCTGCCCACCTCTGATGATCACATATCATACAGGATGTTGAGTTTGGACTTATAGTTGTAGTCTTGGAAAGGGTTGAGAAAAAAACTGAGAATTATCACGCCAAATTACCAGATATTTATATTCAGTCATTTGCTGAATTACTCCACCATCCCGGTTTGCAATGTTTGGAAGCAACAGCGATTGTAAGTAAGCAGTTTGCTTATAGTGAGCATTGAAGCAGTGTGTGTGCTGTCGATATTTACCTGTGCGCCTGTGTGAGGCGAGCGATCTGCTCTGCGTTGTCCTTCCTGTGGGGGGCGCCTGCGTCTGCGAGAGCCGAGTTCAGTGAGTCGTGGACCATGGCCAGTCTCCTCTTCAGGGCTTGTTCCCTGGCAGATAAAGAAAACAAGTGGATCAGAAGGTAACCCAGTTAACAAAAGATGTTTGCAGTAATAATACAATCGTTAAGAAAAGAGTTATTTTCTTTACTTCATCCTTGGCCTGACAAGGAGTGTAATTTAAAGTAAAGCGTTTATCTCTCAAGGTTAGAAGAGAAAGAGGAAGGTCTCTGCAGAATGCTTTATGTTAAAGTCTGTTACCTAGCAACAGAACAAAACCCAGCATCACCGCATGTCACCTTTTTTATTCTGGGAGCATCACTCCAAACAATAGTTTCCTCAAACAACAAAGACGGTGCTTTGGAGAGATTTTACTTCGACGTATTTTATTGGGATTTCATGTGATAGACCAAACAAGGTGGTGAATAATCTCCAAGTGGAGGAAAAATATTACAAGGTTTCCATATTTGTTTACAAACAAGATGCTGAAAAGTGTCGTGTGAACTAGTATATTTATAATGTCTTAAACCAGTGACCTTTGTAAGTCTACTGCAGGGGTGTCCAAATTTCTGTCACTCTTAAAAAACTAAATTCACAAAACGTTTTATTGAGAACCTCTTTTTGCTGCTCAGCAACAAACTAAACAAGAAATATTTTTAAAAAAGAACATAGATTATTTTTGTAGTAACGGAAAATGTAAACTGTTGTAGATCCAAAATTTCAAAAAATGATTTTGCATGTTTCTGTTATTGAAAGAAAAGCAACCACTTTACTAATTTACTTTGGGGTTAACAGAAGAAAACTAAAAAAAGATTTAGTTTATTCTCAGCAATAAAAACACAATTTAGGGCTCTCTTTATTTTAAAAACTTTCAAGAATGTAATTAAAAGCAGATTTGGGTGTACTAAAGTCTGCGTTGATAAATACTTTGTGTTGTTTCTACATTTTTTGTGAGAAAATTTAAATTTTGTGGCTAATAGTTTTGATCTAATTGAAAAAAGTCTCTGTCTGCATACAGCCAGCTGCATGGTGGGACAAATTTGTATCATTACGTCATAGGAGCAGCAAAAAATCAGTTCAGGTGCTGCAAATGGCCCCTGGGCCGCAGTTTGGACACCGATGGACTACTGGTTTTGTTCAATCAGACAGCAACATGAAGAAAAATTATAGATGTGTAGAAGCAAGGGTTAAGCTTTGAACATCTCACTAAGTAAAAGTAGGCCGGTTGATCAAAAGTATTGATAATATCAATACCAAGTCTGTGTCAGTATTGGATCAACAAAAGCTTGATAAGGTTGATATTTTGGTTTCAGATTCCCTCTTGAAATTTGACTTTATTTTTGTATTGTAGCTTCTCATCTCTTAATAGAATTGAAAGAATTTCTTGGCTTAGATTTTTAAAAGTACATTTTATTATCTATAGAGCAGAAATATAACAGGAAACCATTAAACGTGCAGAGGTCCGGTCTCACCTCTGTCGGACCGCCTGCAGCTCTTTCAGAATGGGTCGGGTCAGAGAGCTCGTGATTTCAACGTCACTAACAGCTTTGGCAGCATTTTCACCAAACCTCTGAAACATAAATATGATAATGAGCAGAAAGAACATCTGAAAACATCAGAAATAACAATTCAGAAGGTTTCCTGAATCATTCCAGATTCAGAGCAGAAATCTGGTTCCAAAACCCGTTGGATGCATCGAACAATCCATCTGTCCGTTCATCTGTCCATCCGTCCGTCCATCCAACCATCCATCTGTCCGTTCATCTGTCCATCCGTCCGTCCATCCAACCATCCAACCATCCATCTGTCTGTTCGTCCATCCATTGATCCACTGTAGGTCCATCCATCCAATTATCCAACCATCCATCTGCCTGTTTGTCCATCCGTCTGTCCATCCATCCATCCATCCTTCCAACTGTCTATCATCCATCCATCATCCATCCATTGATCCAACTGTAGATCCATCCATCCATCCATCCGTCCATCCGTCCGTCCGTCCGTCCGTCCGTCCGTCCTTCATTATAATACGATATATGTATGTAAAATTTTGAGGAAATGGATAATTTAACATAATTTGTAATGAAGCTGAAACATTCTGTGAATTATTTCCTGAATCGCTGTATCAAACGCAGAACTCGTCCTCAAAGTCAGTCACTCATGCAGTTTTTTTTTCTTCTGACAGACTGAGGTGAGAGGTGCGGCGTGACTTCCTGCTGCAGGGACAGGACGGCCGAGCAGAAGACCTTGAGGAACTAAAATATCTGACTCGGCCTGGAGGGATTCTGCTTTGGAAGACGTGATTTCCCAGGTGGGAGAGCCGGATTTGAATCGGATCTCTCTCATGAGCGTGGCCCCCTACTCCCTCTCGGTCCTTTCACCTTGACTTTGTATTATTTGCTCTTTTTTTTTTTTTTTTATAAAATGAAGTCATCTTTGCTGCAGTTGGAGCGCTTTATACCTGTTCGGTCTTCCGATCTTCCGCCTCGTCTCTGAGGTTTTCTGGGATGAAAACTCCAGCTGCTTCCTGCGACTTCTGTCCCATTAAGCCCCATTCGAGACATCGCAGCTCCTTCTCCTTCAGACGGGTTAAAGCTCGAAGATCTGACATCTCCTCCTGGACAAAGGCAGTCAAACCACAATCTATAATAAACAAGGACATTTCATAGCAGCATAGTTTGTGTTAAGTGGCAGCTTTCATAGTTACAGGAAGCCAGAAAGCAAAAGTCGACTGTTATTTTTGACTTGGACAGTAGTAGAACGGTAATTTCTAGCTTTTATGACTGCTTGCAGCTCCATTTAGTTTATAAATGTAAGTGTTTCAATTGGTTGTGAGAAACCAAAAAAATTGTTAAATATAGTTAATACTAGGATTCCTGTCTTTTAGTATTCATTAAACTGGTCTTATTGCAAAAGTGCTGTTGTAAAAGTGTTTTAGTGTTGAATATGTAATAAAAACTGCTGGCTGGTGAAAAATTTAGAGCTCTGAAACTGAACGTATTTTCACAATAATCAGGCTGTAGACCAGATTTTTTTCCTTTTTCTAACTTTTACTCTAGTAATCATAAAAATATTTAAAAGATTAGACTGCTACTTCTAAATGTGTTCATTTTTAAAAATGTTGTTAAAAGTTTTGATAAGCTGCAGCAGTAAATGAGCTTTTCACAGCTTTTTGTTACTGTTTTTATCAATTTGCGTATTTTTGTGCTAAGTAAGCTGCCAAAAATGACATAAAACAGGCTGACGACAGCATATTTCTCACCAGTGTATACATTTAACCACTGAGCAAACAAAAAGAGGGTTTACAGTTCTATTCACTCTGTGTTTTTAATGAAATACAAACTGTTAGCTGTTGCTAAAAAGCCCCATTTAGTGCAAAAACTGGACTCTAGAGATCACTGGATGTCCAAGTCAGAATACTGGTTTCCAGGTGAATTTTGTTGATTTTTTCCAATTTGGACTTTGGGATCTCTTAGTAGAAATTTTAACAAACCTATTAAGAGAAAATAATGAAATTGAATAAATATAATGGGCTCGTTTTGCCTTGAAAGTTGGAGCACAAATATTGGAATTACGACTCAGTTAAATGTGTTGCTGTGGAAAGTCTGCTGCTAACAATTATTAGTAATAACAGCTTAAACAATGTATTTATCTACACTGAAAGACAATCAAGTTGTCAGAGGTGCTAATAAAGAGTTTTTACCAGCAATGTTCACTTTACTTTCGACACACTGCAGTCATGTTGGAATTGAAATGCTCAGAAAAGTCTTAATTAGCAAGTTTGAGTTCTGTCTTTTGGGGAAGTTCTTTTTAATTTTCAAACTTTTAAAAACATGTATTTGACAGATAGACTATAATACAGTCACATTAGAAGAATATTGGCACTACAAGGTTGACACAAGCTACGTAAATGTGACTTATTACGCTTCCTTGCAGTCTGAACTCAACGTAATGCGTAATTATAAGACCGTAAATCTTAGAAAAGCAGCAGTATAGCCTCCTGCACAACCAACAAGAATGCAGCAAGTGGTTTCTGGATGCTAAGTACGACATTACAAAACAGTTGTCTTTTCCAGCAGCCATTGTACAGCTCATATAGCGGTAAAACCAACTGACCAACCCTCTACTTGGGTTGCTACGTAACGATCTGGGGTTGCTAGGGAATGGGTTGTGCCTGTTGATTTGTGATGTTTCATTGAGAAGGTTTTTGAAACGACTCATTTTTCCAAACACATTAATTTATTGCTAAAAGATGGCTGAGTGGTTTCAGTAAGAAGAAGTAGAGAGAATAGAACAACACAAACATGCAAAATGTGAATTTAGCATGATAGGTCCTCTTTAAAACTTAGCAGTGGGTTTTGAAACTCAAAGCCAAATTTGTTCTGTGCTGTGTAGGGAAATTGTTTTGTATATCTCTGCAGCTAATAAAGATAACTGAATTTTGTTAAAAAAACAGAAACAAAAACAAATCTCGTACCCTGACAGAGATCAGCTCGTAAAACAGCGATGCTTTCTCCCTCTTGCTCTCAGGAGGTTTGGTGTTGTCCTTCATCATGTGGCCCCATCTGGTACCGACAGGTTGACCGGTTTCTGAGCTCAGTCTGACCTCGGCTCCTGGACCTGGCTTTGCTGGGCAAATGGCTACCCGTTCCCTCTTCAGTCGCTCGATTTGTTGTCGGAGAATTGTTTCCCGGTCTGCTGGATCTGGAGTTCTGTGGCAATATATATAGATATATATCTATATATAGATAAATATCTATATATAGATATAGATAGATAGATAGATAGATAGATAGATAGATAGATAGATAGATAGATAGATAGATAGATAGATAGATA